>APFE030932871.1:178825-194517 GCA_000404065.3 Pinus taeda | reverse complement strand
TTTATTATTATTATTGAGCCCCATGATCCTTGATTTGAGGAAGAGCATGCCTATATAAAGCCAAGGAGATCATTTGGCTTGAGCATCTTTTTGAGTAATTGAATATCTTAAGATCTGATTTATTGGGTTCTTAGTTTTCAAAAGGTTGATCTATAAGGAGAAGTTAGAAGCGAATCTGCGAAGGGTGATCTCTTGAGCACAAGTTCAGATCTGGGCATCTGACTTTATTTCAGCCCTAGACAGAGGTACGCAGAAGCAGTAAAGGCGAAGCACGTGGGTACGTAGTAGAAGACAAAGGTTCAATGCGTGGGTACGCAGAGGCGACAAAGCCTCAGTGCGTGGGTACGCAGGGACAACAAAGGTTCAGTGCGTGTGTATGCAGGGCGACAGTGTTTCAGGTGCGTGCCTTCTGTAGCAGCACGCGGCGCGATTACTCTTTTGGGTGCATACCTGCTGTGAAAGTACATGGCGCAATTATTATCTTGACTGCGTATCTACTGGGCAGTACGTGGCGCGATAGTGCATTTGGGTGCGTACTGTGCGCAGATCAGTGAAAGGAGCATTGCGTGGCCACGCAGTACAGCAAAAGGAGCTCTGCGGGTGTACGCAGTGAGATAGACGGTGAAGTGCGTAGCAACGCAGGCCAGTAAAAAGAAAACTGCGTATCTGTGTTAAGATCTTCTATTGGTTGAAGTTTTCTGTTGATAAAATGCTCTGGGTTCTGTTCTATTATTGTTGATCTGATTACTGCAGTTGATTGTATAAATTACATGTACTTGATGATCATTTGATGTATATGGATCCAGTTTGAAAATTTATGAAAAGTGGTCCTTGAAAAGAAGTAGGGGGTTGTAGCTCCCTTTCAGGAGAGACTGGAAAACGAGAGAGAGTTATAGCTCTCAGCAGGTTGCAGCCTGCGTACTGGTAAAGGACTGCACCAGTACAAGACCATTGTAAAAGGAGTTTCTAATTTGAAAGAAGATAGAGACATATTGCAGCAGGTGGTTTTCACCCACATTGGGTTTCCACCTTATATCTGGTGTTCTTTGATTTGACTGTCTGCTTTTCTTATTCATGCTCATTATTTATGGTATTGGTATGCAAAAATAATTCAAAGTATAAATAAGGAAGAATTGGTAAAAGAATTAGATAATACTGATTCACCCCCCCCCTCTCAGTATTATTTTCAACAACAAGTAGATTGAGACCATAAAAATGACTATACATAGATTAGTAGACTTTCTATATGATTCGGCCACTTTAGGTTCACACCAGCGTCAAGCACTGATGCGCAGGCTTCTCAAATCACCTAAGGACTTGAGTTCTTCTCGTGTTGAAAGGATATTAGATTGTTCGTCCGCAAATGAAGAGCAGGAGAAACACTCGATACAAACTCACCAAGAATCAGACTCCCAGGGCTAAAATGGACTTCGGGTGAAGAAGTTATCGCAGAAAGAATTTTGCCATGGTCCTTTGGAAATGAGGCAAATTCTTATAAAAAATCGCCTAAAAGGCTCATTGAAGAAATCACATCGAAAAAATCCAAGGGCGAGACTTAAAGCAAAGGTGGAAGGACCCTCAATTGTGACCTTCCACTTATCGCATTGGAGGATAGGCCTTCACCTGATATTGAGACCCTATGCATAGCGACATGCGATATGCCGATGCGATATTCCGATGCGATATGTGACATGTGATATCGGCGACTAGCGAATCGGCAGATCAACGATCGACATGGTCAAAGGGAAGATCCCCAAGGTCGTTGCCATTGTAAGGTGTGATATAGTAATGGGGCCAATAGCAATATGCTAATATTGGTGATCGGCGATCGATGATCCCCGATACAAGGGTCATTGACATGCAGTATGCGATTGCGATATGCCAATAAATCGAGGACCCGATGAGGATTATCAGCATACTTTCATAATATTTGAAATCCAAAAATTTTGATTTTCAATGTATTCCTGTGTATTTGGGTTTTGGCCATGTGATGATGCGATTGCAATATTGTGACCGAAGTCAGACCTAATAGGGATTATGAGCGTGATTTCATAGATTTTGAAGTCCAGTTTTTGCACCAAATAGTGTTTTTCCTATGTATTTCTGTTACAAGCCAGAAATGTGTTGTTTCATGAATTTCGTTCGGAAAGAGGCCACTGGTTCATTTTCCATGGGAAAATAGCCATCATTCCTTATTCCATGCTGCATGTGGGTGTTTCTGTAACAAGGATGCATTTTGAAGCGTGAAGAGGCAGAGCTGGGAAAATGAATGATTCCTCATGATTGAAGGGACAGAGGAACGACCATGGAAGCCGTAGAGCCAGAAGAATGCCTCACAAAAGCTAGAGAGCATGATTGACAAAGAGAGCTTGTTGTTTTTGAATCGCTTGGAGGTCGAGCAAAACCAGAGAGCTCAATTGACAGAGGGTTGCTTGGAGGTCAAGCGAAACCAAAATCTCGTAACAGTCGAGAACCAGAGCTAAAGCCAGAGCCAGAGCCAGAGCCGAGAGTTAGAGCAAGAGCCAAAACCGAGAGAACAGCAAAGAGATCAAATGATCAAGTTGTTGTTGGTATCCAGAGCATGTTGAAGATAGAAGAAGATGTTCCAAAGGTAGTGAAAGAACTATAGGGAGTTGGTGCAAGCTAGAGAAAGATAGCTCAGAGAGTTGATTGAAGAAGTCTAGTCTAGAGAAGCCTAGATATGTTTGTAGCTAAAGGATAGCCAGTGGGATAAGATAGTATTCTAAAACAATAGGTTCAGTTTAAAACCAATGGAGTTGAAGATGGAGCTTGTAAAATAATTTATGCCATAATCCTAGAGAGCCTAGTTGAGTTGACTAGAGCTCAAGGAGACATAGCCCAAGAGGTTTGGTGAACTCCATATTATATTGTTGTTATGTGTGATGCTTATTTGCTGCACTATTTCATTGTTATACGTTTTTATATCAGTTTAAGAAAATCAACTTAAATCACATAAACAGTTTAAAAACAAACACAAGCATACACCTATTTTCAAGCACTTTTTAATTCTGCAATTGGTTAATCATAAGCTAGATCTTGGGAATATTTAAGCTTTGGAGTGGGAGAGGTTCTTGTAAGCTTGACAAGAATCCTTTTAGTGCCCCATTTCAGATCAGGTGGTATCGGAGCTTAAGTTTGATTATCCCCACCTTCAAAGAAGGTGATATCAAAGTTGGTTATAACAGAGCAAGTGGTATCAGATCAGAATGCTTAATTGACAGAGCAAAGATTTCTTGTCTGAAAGGTGTTTAAACAGTTAGAGGTTGATTGTATGCTTGTTTGCAGACTGACTATTGTTTGAGTTTGCAAAGGTGAAGGGAAATCTATTGATAGCTCAGTCCAAGAGAGGACAAAATGGAAGAAGGGCTAAAGACATTCTTCTTATCCCAACGGACCTCAAGGCAATCCTTGAAGCACAAGAATTTTGTTGCAAAAGGTTGCTTGAATAAGCTCTTTATTAATCTTGTTTGAAGTTCTTTTGTTCATTGGCATAATGACAACTTCTATAAGTGAGTCCTCAATATCTTCTTTCTTCACAAGATTCTTTGATAAAGACACGAAGCAAGACTTGTTCATCATGATGGACAAGGTGAGAGAAATTTATGAGGATGGAAGGAAGATTAACATACTTAGATAGAAGTTGAATTCTGTGGAGGAAGAGAAGCAGTTGCTTTCTGACAAGTTGTAGGAAATGGAGAGACAACTTCATATTGCAAATATGAACCTGAAAAGGATACATGAGTTGGAGACACAACCCTTTGTTGCCAAAGAAGCCTTATTCAAGTATCACCTTGAAGAAGAGGTAAAAGATTCATATTTGCCTTCAAATTATTCTAAGAATGCCTATATTGGTTCTTTTGAAAAACATACCAGAGGCATAGGGTCCAAGTTAATGTCGAAGATGGGCTATGAAGGAAAAGGCTTAGGTAAACATGCATAGGGTATTCTTGAGCCAATAATCGTTGAAGAAAGGCCTAAGTATTTGGGTCTTGGCTATGGACAGTCTTATGGAGGAAGTTCCAAAGCTACCATGAAGGCCATTAAAACAATTCCAAGAAGGAGTTTCATTGCAGGTCTTCTACCTCAAGAGTGTGAAGATTGTATTCATGGAGAATGCAATAGCTTGAAACATCATTTGCAAGATGCAGGTGTTCATAAGCATACACTTGAACCAAAGAGTTGTGTAAACTCTAAAACCATTGAAGAGGTTGATGGTGTTCCAAAGGGAGATACTTCTTCATTCAATTCACCTCCTCATGAAGGCAATAAAGGTGAAAGAGAAAGGTATAAATATGGTTCTTATCATATTCCTTTTGATTATGTTCAGCATGATAAATTTCCATATAAGTATGGGAAAAGAATTGCATGTTCCTTTTGTGGTTTGGATAACCATAATGTTTCTAGATTTTGGAAGAGAATGGCCACATACAAGAAAATTTTGAAGGAAAGGAAGAAATAAGCCAAAGGTCCATTGGACAAGGAAAATCATGTTGTTAAGAGGATGCACATGTGTTGCACTTACTACCATAAGCAAGACACTTTATTGAAAAGTGTTGGACTCTGAATCCAACAATGCTTGACTTGAAGGGTCAATTATTTTAAAGGCATGTTTTATTGACTTGTTATCTAGCCAATCATTTGTATGCATATGTAAAGACATGGAGGTGTTCACAAGATGTGAAATCTATTTCTTTTGCTGAAGCAAGAGTTTAGGCCATCCAATTGTTATCTGTAATTTTGTTGTTGTTAACAGTTGTTGTTGACAACATGTCAAACAGGTACAAATGAAAGTTTTTGTGAATCAGATGTAACTTCAAATTTGTTTGAGCCACCTTGGATCAATGATCAAGGCATAAAAGTTCAAACTACCTTCTGTGACCTTCTTAGCAAGAGTTCTGCATGAAGTCAAGGAGGAAAACAGTTCTTCCCAGGAGGACCAACACATCTAGGAAGGAAAGTGGTCAAAGGATTTGTTTCAAAGGCACTATGCAAGGCAAGTGTATGGAGGCTGAAATAAGAGGGTGTTGTTACTCTCATTTATTGTTCAGATCAGTATGTCAATCTTTTGGAGACCAAAAGTTATTTTATTGCATATATATTTTCATTTTGAATCTATTACAATTTGAATGGGCTAAAATGGACTTCGGGTGAAGAAGTTATTGCAGAAAGAAGTTTGCCATGGTCCTTTGAAAAGGAGGCAAATTCTTATAAAAAATGGCCTAAAAGGCTCATTGAAGAAATCACATCGGAAAAAGCCAAGGGAAGGACTTAAAGCAAAGGCGGAAGGACCCTCGATTGCGACCTCTAACTTATCACATCAGAGGTAGGCCTTCGCCCGATATTGGGACCCCAGGCATAGTGGCATGCGATATGGTGATGCGATATGCGACGTGCAATATCAGTGATTAACGGATCGGTGGATTGCAGATTGGCATGGTCAAAGGGAAGACCCCCAGGGCCATTGTGATTGTGAGGTGCGATATAGCAATGGGGCTGATAGCGATACGCCGATATTGGTGATCAGCGATCGGTGATCCCCGATACAAGGGTCATTGACATGTGATATGTCGATAAATCACGAGCCTGATGGGGATTATCAGCGTGATTTCATAATATTTGAAATCCAGAAATTTGGATTTTCAATGTATTCCCGTGTATTTGGGTTTTGGCCATGTGACGATGTGACCGAAGGTGGACCCGATAGGGATTATGAGTGTGATTCCATAGATTTTGAAGTCCAGTTTTTGCGCTCGATAGTGTTTTTCCTGTGTATTTTTGCTATGAGCTAGAAATGCGTTATTTTATGGATTTCGTTCGGAAAGAGGTCGTCGGTTAATTTTCCATGGGAAAATAGCCATCATTCCTTGTGCCACACTATAGGTAGGCACTTCTGTAACATGGATGCATTTTGAAGCGATAAGAGGTAAAGCCAAGAAAAGGAATGATTCCTCATGACTGAAGGGACAGACGAATGACTGTGGAAGCCGCAGAACCAGAGGAATGCCTAAAAAAATCTAGAGAGCATGATTGATAGAGAGATCTTGGAGTTCTGGAATCATTTGGAGGTCGAGCGAAACCAGAGAACCCAATTGGTAGCATGTCACTTGGAGGTCAATCGAAACCAGAAGCTCGTAAGAGCCAAGAGCGAGAGCTAGAGCTAGAGCTAGAGCCAGAGCCGAGAGCCAAAGCCAGAGCCAGAGCCAAGAGAATAGCAAAGATATAAAATGATCAAGCTGTTGCTGGTGTCCAGAGCATGTTGAAGACAGAAGAAGGAGTTCTAGAGATAGTGAAAGAACTTTGAGGGAGTTGGTGCAAGCTACAGCAAGATAGCTCAAAGCGTTGATTGAAGGAGTCTAGTTCAGAGAAGCCTAGATTTGTCTACAGCTAAAGGAAATCCAGCGGGATAAGTTGGTATTCTAAACCCATAGGTTTAGTTGAAAACCAATGGAGTTGAGCATGGAGCTTCTAAAAGAATTTATGCCATAATCCCATAGAGCCTAGTTGAGTTTACTAGAGCTCAAGGAGATGTAGCCCAAGAGGTTTGGGTGAACTCCATATTATATTGCTGTTATGTGTGATGCTTATTTGCTGCACTGTTTCATTGTTATATGTTTTTATATCAGTTTAAGCAAATCAACTTAAAGCACATAAATAGTTTAAAAACAAACACAAGCATCCACCTATTTTCAAGCACTTTTTAATTCCGCAATTGGTCAATCATAAGCTAGATCTTGGGAATATTTAAGCTTTGGAGTGGGAGAGGTTCTTGTAAGCTTGACAAGAAGCCTTTTGGTGCCCCATTTCAGATCAAGGCAAGCTCATGAAGATCTGTCTTATCATTTGTTCGATCCAGAACCTGCCACCGTAATAGCTACAGTTGTTTGTCCATTTTCTTCATAAATTCCTTACATCTCTGTGCTTCCCATTCTCTCTCCTATTCTTCCTTTAGCCATTTCTCCCCAAGCGAATCCATCATCGTTTTATGTTCCTTGAGGGAGATCATTCCCTCTTGTAGAGAGAGTGCCTGCTACTTCCATTTCTGTAACTCTGGTATCAACCACATTTCTTTCAAAACACCATCCTTCATCAAGACCTAGTGTTCCCTCACATGCACTAACAATTGAAGCTATGACAGTCTCCCGAGGGTGAAACTGCTCCATTTTAGGCTACTGGTTCTTGTGTAACAACAACATCATCAATGGAATTTTGTTTAACAATTTCTTTTTCTCTCTGATTAGCTTTCACTTCCACTGTTGGTTCTTATATAACAACAATGTCACCCATAGTTTCTTGTGTATCATTTTTCCCTTGGTAAGCTCCAGTTTCCACTGTTGGTTCTTGTGTAATAGAAGTAGCAACCATAGGTTCATGGATATCAGCGTCTTCTTCTTCCTCTTGGTTGTTTTCTATTTCCACTACTAGTTCTTGTGTAATACCAGTGTCAATGAAGGGTTCCTTTGTATCAGCTACAAAATTAATTTATGTGGAATGCTCTATCTCAGCTATTTGTTCTTGTGTAATAGTAGCGTCTTCAATGGGTTTTTGTGTGTCAGCTTCCAAGGGCTCAATTTGTATTTCCCTTGAGATGGTGTCGACTTCACAGACTCTATACCCCGCTTCCACTAGCTTCTTAGCATAGGTCGTGCAAACAAAACCTGGAACATTTCCTTTCCTGGCGCTATCTACAGCCTTAACCAAAGTGTCTAACCCCAGGGCCATTGCCTCTACCCTATCCTCTACTAACTTCTTCCTTATATTTTCATTTTAATTTTCCAAAATTTCAATCTTAAGCAGCAAGGATTGGGTCTCATTCTTACATGGTGTGGAAGGTTCCTCCGGCCGAGCCTGCTCTTCATCCTTCTTCTCTACTGCCTCCTTGTTCTTCTTAGACATGGATGGGGACTCTAGGTACCTGCTAACCCTTATTCTTTGTTTTGGCCACTTATCATCAATTGGCTTATCAACTGGCCTCTTTCCAAACCTTACTTTTGAGGGCTGGGGTCGCTCCTTGGTTTCCATTGGAGCTACCTTAGACGTCCCAGTTTTCTTCCTGCGAGTAGTCCTAACCTTCTTTCTCATGAATTCCTTCGAGCTCCTACCCTAGTGACTTAGGGTGTCTAGCAAAATTAGCTTGATGAGGCCATGGTTTGTGATGCAAGTCTCTAGATGCACAAATGTTTTTACAACCTCGTCCATATGTCTGATATTTTCCAACAAAAAGTAGGGAAGGTTTATCAACTATTGATGTCGAAGGTCGTTTAGCAATGAGAAGTGGTAATTGAATAGAATTATTTCCCTTCCCTCATAGGTAATGTACTTGATGAGGTAAAGGCTGACATCATCCCATGGATGCGAAAGTGACAACCCCTCAATCTCCCTTCCTTTCTTCACCAGTCATTCCTCCCCTTGGACAAAATCCTCCTTCAAGGAGCAGTCATTAACTTTCTTTTTAAACCACTTTTTCCCTTTTATTTGTAATTCTATCACTCGAGAAATTACCTCTTCTACAACCTACAGCTTTAATCCCCTGACCTCCGTTTGATTCATCTCTACATTCTTCGCAAACTCCATAGCGATTTCCGCATCCAATCCTTCTAGCCTTTCAAAAAACTCAAACCAACCTGTGTCTTTAAAAATTTGACATGCCTCGGGGCAGTTTTCCGAAGCCTATGTCCATCCTAGCTCATGTCAAATTGCTGCTCCACTCATCGATACACAAATTCAATGTTGTTCTCCTCTCTTTTCCCCCTTGAGAACTTTTGAAGCAGTCGACACAATACTCAGTTATTCTAGCCCTGCAACTGTTCTCCTCTACTTCTTCTCTGAGCACTCTGAATGGGGATGAAATGCTCCAACAATGGGTAAATGGTAGGGTGATGCAGGCAAGAATTTCGAATTAGGATTTGCAATCAGGATTCAAATTAGGATTTCCTTTAATGCTAAGTTATGGGAGGTATAGTTAGAGGTACAATTCCCTTTTTTGGCATGGTTGATCATTAAATGACAATGATTACAGGACCATCATGCTTTGGTTGTGGTTTTAAATATTCACAAGTCATGCAAAGGTCATGTCATCATGCATTTTGTCCCCCCCAGCTTAATGTGATAGCCAACCTCGGTCGTCAAAAGGGATATCAAATTAGATTAGCATAATTATTGAATAAAATTGGATAATGATATTACCATTTTATGACATACCTGGTTTGATGTGGGGAGAAGACGTTGGTGATGAGGTGCGCGAATTCAATTCCAGACAAGGCAGTGGCTCCCCGAATCATGGTGATGCATGTTGTGTGTCACAATAAATAATGTACTTGGATTATTTCTAGAAGTCATTGGTTGTTACATATGTAACGGCCAAGACAATTGTTATGTATTATTGATTTCCACAAAAGATAAACACAAAGAAAATAATTTTTGTAACAGCATATTGTAGGATATGCTTGAGAAAACAAATGTTGTTGTAAAGTGTTTGACAACCACAACAGAGTGGTTTTCAACAGCTATAAAAATTGTTTTTCTGTGCCCATAAAAGGTTTATAGCAATTGTTTTATCCTTATAAATATATATAATATATATATATAATATATATAATAATATATAATATATATATATATAAATATAGTAATATATATATAAATTAAATATATATATATTAATATATAAATATAATAAATATATATAAGATAATATAGATATATATATATATATTATTATTATTATATTATTTGTTTTTTGTAGCAAGTGTAAAAGCTACCAACAGAGGTTGGTTTTAAACTATTACACTTATTGAAAAATTGGAATTTTGGGCACAAGGGGGTTTTCCCCTACTCCTGTAATCTGAAGATCCAAATTCAGGACAATGTTAACAAATGAATACCTTGAAGCAGGTTTATGATATAACCGAAGATGATGCACATTTTCAAGCAATGGTGTCGTCACACTGTTAATGGTAACCAAATTCACAGTCCCATTGTCAAATACTATATCTACCTCATAGGGACCTAGCCATCTGGTGCAAAGCTTACCCTTGAAGTCCTTCAATCTTGAATCATATAAGAGAGCCCGATCTCCTTTCTGGAACTTCTTCTTCTTGATGAACCTATCATGCCACTTAGCTCTTTGCTGCTGGATAATATATATTTGTTGGATAACAGCTAGACGTTTCTTCTCCAATTCATTGAGCTAGTTCAACCTTTGCTTTTGTGTTGTAGCCAGATCCAAATTCACCTGTAATGCTATTCTTAATGTCTTAATTTCAAACTCAATAGGGAATAAGGGATTTTTACCATACACAAGTTCGTATGGTGAGATTCCCGTGGTATTCCTCCATGTATCTTGTATGCCCACAACACTTCTGGAAGTTTATCGGCCCAATTCCTTCAGTGACTGACCAAAGTCTTGGTAAGAATCCCCTAAATGATTTTGTTGGTGCTTTCCACTTGACCATTTTCTTGTAGATGATAAGGTGTTGTGATTCTATGATTGATTTTATACTTTTCAACCAACTTTTAGATCATATGGGATGTAAACCGGGGCCCTCCATATGTGACTATCTCCTTGGGTATACCAAAATGGACAAATATGTCTTCAAATAGGAAATCTGAAATATCCTGCTCCGTGGCTCTGGTTAGTGATTTTGCCTCAACCCATTTTGTGACATAGTCGGTGCAGACCAAAATGTAGGATTTCTGTCTAGATGAAGGATTAATTGGTCCCACAAAATCCAAGGCCCATTTCTCAAAAGGTTCTAAGAAGATTTTAGGTTGTAACGATATCTCATAGAATTTCAATGGTTGGCCCATTCTTTGGCAACTATCACATCCTTTCGCGAAATTCTTTCCATCCTAAAATATTGTTGGCCAATAATACCCTGTCAAAAGGACTTTGTACCCTATCTGCTTGTCCGCGAAGTGCCCTCCACAAGGTTCCTCTTGACAAGACTTAAGGATGTCAAAGATCTCATCTTCCCTAATACAATGTCTAAACTGGAAATATGGTCCAGTGTGATAGATATTACCATCTATCCAATTATAGGTAGAACTCTGTCGTATGATCTTTCTCTTCTCCTTGGAGAACAAATATTGTGGGAATTGGCAGAAAGATAATTGGCTATATCTGCATACCATGGTGAGTAGGTAGAAAGAGAAAAGAGATATTCACGAGGGAAAGAATCCTCAGTAGGAATGCAATTGTCATCAGTGGTTAACCTAGAAATAAAATCAGCTACTACATTATCTTTTCCAAGTTTTTCGACAATTGTGATATCAAACTCCTGTAACAGCAATAACCAGCATGTAATTCTACCATTGGTAATTGTCTTATTCATTAAAAAAATGAATGGTAGAGTGGTCAGTGTGTAAAAATACTTGATACCTAGTGATATAATGTCGAAATTTATTGATGGCGTGCACTATTGCTAAGAATTCCTTCTCGATCACTGTTTAATTGAGCTTAGTCAGAGTCAAATTATTACTTATGTAGTAAATAGCATAAGGTTTCTTGTCCTCCAGTTGGCCCAGAGAAACACCTACAACAATATTAGATGCATCTGTAGCTATGTGAAACGATAGTTCCCAATTAGGTCCACTTAAAACCGGAGATGTTGATACACAACATTTCAGCTTCAAAAAAGTCTACTCACACTTTCATGTCCACAAAAAGTCAACATCTTTCATGAGAAAAGAAAATAATGGGAATGCAATTTTTGAAAAATTCTCTATAAACCTTATGTAATAACCTCCATGTCCCAAGAAACAATGTAACTCCTTTTGAGTCTTGGGAGTTGGAATTTTTAGAATTACCTCTATTTCAGCGCGGTCTACCTTGATCTCGTCAACATAAATGTAGTGTCCTAGCATGATCCCTTCAGTGATCATCATGTTAAATTTTTCGGTTCTCAAGGAAACATTAGTCTATACACAACATTCCAACACCTTTTCTAAATTAATTAATGTTTTTTCAAAAGCATCACCATAAGGTGTAAAATCATCCATGAATATTTCAAGGCAGTGATTCAATGAATCAGAAAAATTTCCCATTATTTCCCTCTGAAAGGTTGCTGGTGCATTACAGAGTCCAAAATGGAGTACCTTGTATGTGAAAGTTTCCTGAGGGAAAGTAAAGGTTGTTTTATCCTAATCCTCCGGGGAAATCTATATCTAGTTGTAGCCACTAAACCCATCTAGAAATGAAAAAAATGTTTTTCCAGAAAGGGTGTCAAGGCCCTGATCTATAAATGGTAAAGGAAAATGGTCCTTTTGAGTGGCCTTATTGAGTTCTATGTAATCCACACAGACTCTCCACTTTCCATTCTACTTAGGGACAATGAAAAGCGAAGACACTCACTGACTGTCAGATATCAGATAAATAAAGTTAGCACTCAAGAGTTTTTGTAATTCTTCCTTCACTACCTCCTTCAGTGTAGGGTTCATGCAGTTTTGTAGTTGTCTAATTGTTTTGCAACCATCTTTAAAATAAATGTAGTGAGTGCACAATTTGGGATGAATCCCTTTCATATCCATATAGTCCCATGCAAATTCCTTTTTGTATTTCTATAACAGTTGTAACAATAATTGGTTTTGCTCAGCAGTCAAATTGGGGTGAATGTTCAGAAACTTTCCTGGTTCTATTTCAGTTGCATTGTTGTCATTATTCAGAGTGGATCTCATTTGTTAAAAATTATATCTTCTATCTCCTCTTCCTCCTTTGAATTTTCAATGGAAGCGACAAAAAGTGAGTTATTAATAAAACCATTAATGATATCATCTTCTATCTCATCCTTGAAACATTGGGCTTTCCCCAGAGTGAGGAGTGGTAGGGAAAGATCTGATTCGGGCTTAAATTCATTCCACCGAGGGTTATGCAAATCCATATTTGGTTTTTTGGGGGTAAAGATTAAGATTCTTTGTAGCTTGACCATCGCGATCACCATAGATCCATACCTACATCCTATAAATGAATTTGCGGTGGCCAACCAAGGTCTCCCTAGGATCAAAGGATCTCCCCCCAGGTTGGATTTGGGATGTAAGATAAGAAAGTCAGTTGAATATCTCCATGAAGCTATTGTGATTATTGTGTCTTCTAACACCTTCGCGGGTTTAGCATGGGACCTATCTGTTAATCCAAGTACAGTAGGAGTTTGTCTAAGCCCATGTAGCCCCAAGGTGGTAAAGAGGTCCTTTGTCATCACATTAATGGTAGCCGCAAGATCAATCAATGTGTTAGTTATGGGCTGGTCGTTAATGTAGATAGTAACTATAGTGTTTCATGGATCATTATACTTGGATAGAAGAGGTTGAGTAGACATTAATTAGAAAACTTTCCCAATCACCTATATAGTAGAAGGGTCCTTAGGCTTCCTTCCAGGTTACTTAATGCACAGATCTCGTACTATTTTAGCATAAATAGGTACTTTTTTAAGAGCTTGTAGCAGAGGAATTTGTACGTGCAGATGTTGAAACTCCTTAAGAAAATCGGATTTGGGTTGTGAGGTCATTCCATGCTCAACTAATATCTGAGGATATGGAGGATTCTGACTTATAACAGTCGAGTCAGATGCTATAGGTGTATCAGCCTTACTTGAGTTGCCTGTTACAGGACTAACAATTCTTCTCCGGTTGGCTGTTATAGACATAACAATTTTCTCTGTATCGGTTGTTAAAAGTGTAACAACTACCTCAGGTTCTATTGTACCTCCTTTAGAAGGCTCACATTTCTCCTTGGTAATGGTAGGGGAGTGATTTGGTTTAATTACCTTACCCGACCACAACTGAATTTCATTAAGTCCCACATGAGTAATAAGGTATTTCTGGAAGGTAGTTGGAGCCTCTATGCTCTGGGCTACTTTATTATTCAGGTTAGGGTTAGGTTGCACAGGTAGTTGGGGTTGCATAGGCAGTATAGGAAAAAGGGTTTGGAAAGGTGGGAATTGTAGTTGCTGCTACATTGGTAATCCAGGTGGAATTGTACTATGGGTATTCCCCCTCTAGTTCTAATTCCAAGGGTATGGTTGATATGGAGGATAAAGAGTAGAGGAGACGGGGATCATTGGTTTTAGGGCGAAGGAAACTATTCTACAGAAGAAGAAGAACATTGCCATGGATATTGCGTACTATCATATGTATTATTCCATGAATTAAAAGAAGAAAATTCTTGGTACATACCTGGAGGCCATGGCTACCATGGCCTCCTAGGTGCGATGAAAGAAGAGGACTGAACTTCTTCACTTGATTCTCTAAGTACTGCTTTCAGTTTGGAAAGCTCTGGACATTGAACTATAGAGTGCTTTAGCTCACAAATATTACACAAGTTGATGTTGTTCATTTCACACTCCCTGAAGGGATGTTTCTTTCGGAAATTTAGACAAAACACATCCAGAGGTGTATCAGCTTCTCCTTGTGTTTTCTTGATTTGTGTTATTATTATTTGGGTAGATAGAGTAATGAGGATGTCAGGTTTGAAATTTTCGAATAAATTCCTTATCTATACTCTGGTTAATCCTCCACCTATAGATTTTTGTATTCGGATAGAAGCATCTCGGATTGTGCTTCTTCCCATAGACAATCCTCTAGAGCATCTTAGACAGAGCTTTACAATTTTGGTGAATGGTTCTTGAGATATGTCCCCTTTTCCTAGTAGATCTAGGGTATCAAGGTAGTCGTCCCTCATTCCTCTTATAAATATGGCCTTCAAGATATCATGATCTAAATCACTATGTTTAGACCTCTGCAAATTATAGTGGAACCGCTCTACATAGTCCTCTAGGTTCTCATCCTCCTTTTGCGTCATCCTCAATACGTCCTCTCTTAAGTCCCTAGTTCTACAATCATCTTGATACTTTGATAAGAATGTCTCCTTCATATCGCTCCATGTTTGAATAGAAGCAGAGCCTAACCCCATGAACCATCTCAAGGTTGATCATTTTCAAGTAGCAAGAAATAATTTCATTTTGTGAACATTTGAGATATAGTCATAACTCCTGCATAAGACATCAAATTCAAATAAGAAGGTGTCAAGTTCTTCCACATTCATCCCTTGAAAGGATGGTAAGGATGATAAAGAAATGTTTTTCATGGGAGCCTCGCCTCTGATATCCCCAATTGGGAAATCAAAGGTGGTGACAATAGCATTTGTTTTAGCATTGTTTTCATTATTGCCCCCCATTGTTAACCCTTCTAATCCTTGTTGTAACAGATGTTCTTCAAACAGTTCTTGCGATTGTCTTATAGGTGAAATTGATGGCTCAGGCGACTTCAAGGCTAGCCATTTCACTACACTACCTGAATCTGAATATTGATAAACCAATAGGTGCTCTCTAGTTTCAGGTTTTTGTTGTCCTTCTTCAGTTTCCCCTTATCCCTTAGTCCTAAAGTTCTGGCTACTAACTTCCCCCTGTTGTTCTTGAATTAGATGCTTAATCTTGGGAGTATTTTCACTAGCTTTAGAATGGTATGGCCTTGAGATAGAGGAATCAAAGGTTTCTGTCCTTGTTATGGGAGTAACATATTTTTGACCCTATTTTCCTTGTGTCCCTTTGAGAAATCAATTATTATTTTTCTTCCTTTGAGATCAGTTCTTGCATAAAAGTTTTCCTTCCCAAATCTACACTCTTCCTTTCATTTTTACGACCCTTTTTTCCTGTGACTGACTAGAGTGGGGGGGGGGGGGG
>APFE030932871.1:151545-178325 GCA_000404065.3 Pinus taeda | reverse complement strand
GGGGGGGGGGGGTTAATTTTGGTATTTCTATAATTCCTACAGTTTCACACATGGACCTATGTGTATTTATTCACACCCTAAGTTTCTCAGTCTTCGACAGTGGTGAGCTCGCCTAGGTATGCTAGAGTGATGTGCAGGTTCTTACCTTTCATCTTACTTCCCAGAAATTGAAGAGATGAAGACATGCTTTAAAAAAAACACACCAAAATGCCACACCCTAAGTTCCCTAGTGATCACAATGGTGAGCCCTCCCAGGTATGTTAGAGCGATGTGTAGGTTCTTACCTCTCGTCTTACTACCCAAAGATTGTGGACTAGGAACACTTTATCATCAAACAAACAACTTGGCTAACTGTATCGCCAACTGCCATCCCTGACAACGGTGCCAAATTGTAGTGTTGTTTTAATTAATCCTAATTGAATAAGATTGAAACCATTTAATTGTTAACCCAGGGTAGGTCTTGTTGTTTCAATGGAGTTCGCATTATCTGTACCGATACACTACAACCAAGAATAGGAATATAAAGAAACAGTAAAGAATGTCGCTGAATAAATTGCACAAATTAAATCATTCATGCAGAAATCAAACACTCTTATAGAAATGAAATTTCACTTCACAATTACCAGAGCAAGAGTGCACCACACACTAAACTAATGACTACACCAGCTGGTCAACTATCATTCTGTTTAATCAAAGCAGTGTAACAACATAATATAATCTGGAACTGAAGTGGATGTATTCTATAATTTATAATTCAACAACAAAAAAGCATACAACAATAAAAGAAAGAATAATATACAGTTACTTCTATCGTTGTAGTCCTTGCTAAAGAGGAGGGCCCTTCCTCCTTAGCAGGGGCGCAGGAATAAAAACAAGATTAGTAAAGAATCAAATGAGGAACAATAATAGAATCATCGTAGTGCCTTAAAAATAATTAAAATTTACAAGATCAGAGTAACAGTGCTTTCCCTATGTTGTTTGTACATGAGAAATCAAGTTTCTTTTATAGTTATTACATACCCAAAATCAGGAATAGATCAGTCATGAGAATCTCACGATTCTCATGCTAATCATGAATTAGAAATTGTTATAAACCATTCCTAAATACAAATGCTATTCAGATATATTAGTTAAGATCACAATCATGTGGATCTTCTACTTCTAAATAAACAATTCATAACTCCCAACAACTGTGTGTGGAATAGTACCCACGATGTTTCTAGCTACTATGCAACAACATCCTACGTTCAAATGATGGTTTGGGATGTAACAACAATAACTTGGTAACAACATCCTCAATGTAACACTAGTCATCTTTAACAGCGCGTGGTGTAACAACAACACCTGTAACATCATACAGTGTGTAACAACATACATGGTGTAATAACAATCTGCTCTACCCTACTCTGAGACTGATCATTGAGGTGTGTTCACTCTTTAACCTCGTTCTCGCAAGAGATACCTAAAAAAGAGAAGAGGATCCAAAATACTTCTCCAATGCTCTCCCCAGTTAGCCACATAAAGGCATATTGTATCGTTATATTCCATAAAACATGGAAAAATAACATGATGGTGAAATAGGTTGTATAAATGAGAAAAAGGGTGATTAACATGTGAAGTTTCATTGGCCTGGAGGGAAAGAGGATCAAAACTAGGGAAAGAAAGTGTAGGAAATAGGTGTAAAAACCACACCCAACACCTACTTGATTTGCTTATTTGAGAGAAGCTTAGATGTCCCAACCTTCTGTGCCATAACCATTTTTCTTCTACCTTGCCTAGGTAACATTGTTCTTGGCCACCTTTCAATATATACAGATTGCTCGAGGTTCTTATTATGGTCTTTCCTGTGTCAAGTTCACGAACCACACATTCTTGTGATCGGAATACCACCTCATTTCCTTGGTCACACAATCGGATAACACTCAACAAGTTATGCTTTAATCCATCAACATACATAACATTACCAACTTTAACTTTTTCTTTTAGAAAAATAGAACCTTTACCCTTAATGACAGTAGGTGAGTCATTTCCAAAAGTGACATTCTTTTCTTTCTCTAAAGCATTGTATGAAATAAGTTTATCTTTATTACCTATCATGTGTTTTGAGCATCCTCTATCAATGTACCATTAATTTTCTTGTCCTTCTGCAAACAATGCTATGCCACAATTTTCAGACTGTAGCTCCTTGCTTTTCCATACCTTAGAATTTGTTGATATTTGCTCCTTTTGAGATGTTGGTTGTAATTTTCTCCTACATTTAGATTCTTCATGTCCAAATTTATTGCAAAATGAGCATTCAATTTCATCTATAAGAGGTGAGAAGATATTATAAGTGTTCTTCTTGACTCCTACCTCATTCCTTTGTTTTCTTGCTTCTCTAGTCATGATAGTTTTGTATACAACACATTGAGCAGCCTTATGACCAAAATTATGACATGAGAAACATTGTCCATTAAAGAAGAAATTTATGTGATCACAGAATATTTTGGTGTTGCTTACCTTTTGAATGGTGATTTTGTTGTTGTTCATCCTTGGATTGGAGTGAACATGAATTACATGTGGAATGCATTTATTATTTTACTGAGGATTGAAGTTTTGTTGAATTGTTTTTACTACATTACTGAAGCCTTTTTGACTGGTTTTTACTGCATTTAGATAGATTTCGATGGTGGCTGAAGACTTTTTTTTTAGATTTTTCTCTAATGTATCGAAGATCTGTCTTCATAAGAGGAGAGCATTGTACCTTGATAATTTCATGTAAGGTTTCAAATCCTTTAGAAAATCTAAGATTCATAGTATCATTTTCTCAAGTTCCTTTCATAGACTTACTACTTCACATTCTAACTTCTCAATATGTTTTTCCTTTTCTATGAGTTGATGCTTTAAAGTTTCTATGGCTACTCTGTTTTCTTCCAAGCAAATTTTGAGTTAAGTAATTTCTTCAAAGACATATTTTTCCTCTAAATCATCCATAAATTTATCATTAGACTCATTAGTATTTTTATCAAAATACATGAGTAATTTAAGATCCTAATCAGATTCACCTTCTTCACTATTTGACAAGCTATCACTATCTTCATGAATATAATAACTTCTTCCACTGTCAAACTATCTCATATTACCTTTTGTAGTATTCTTCCCTTTGTCATGGTTGTCTTTATGAGGACATTTAGTAGCATAATGACCAACTCTACAACAAGAAAAACATTTGAAGGGAAGCTTACCTCTGAATCTTCCAGTGCCTAGTTGAAGTTTCTTTACAAAGTTCACCTCATCTTCTTCTGATATGTATCTTGATTCTTTGTGTTCTTCCTTTTCTTTCCCTTTTGTAGATGCTTTAAATGCGGCTTCTCTGACTTCTGAGGGACCTTCTTTCCTCATTTCAAAAGCAATCAGGATCCTATGAAGTTGAACAATAGTAATAGTTTGCAGATGTCGCTTCTCTTCAATGGCAGACACTTTTGACTCAAATTTAGGAGTTAGAGATCTTAAGATTTTCTTTACTAAAGTAGTGTCCTTTATTTCTTCACCCAGATTTTTCATGTGATTTACAATCTCATCTATACGTAGAAAGAAACTGGAAATACTTTCATCATTATCCATTTTGAGAGTTTCATATTGAATTCTCAGAGTTTGGAGTTAACACTTTTTACCTTGTTATCACCTTCATAGCTTTGAATGATTCTATCCCATATTTCTTTTGCTATGTTTAGCAACATAAATTTGACAAATTTTGATTTTGTCAAACTTCCCAATAATGCATTTACAACTTTGACATTGGTTTCATACGTCTTCTTTTCTGCTTATTTTGAAGGACCTGCTCTGAAACAAATTCTTGGGAAAAAATACTGAGAGGGGGGGTGTTGGGTCCCCATAATACTAGTGATTACCCCATTACTATTGTAGTTTTACCCCTTATTAATATTGTTGTGCCCCTATTGTGCCCATATTGTTAATCTTGTGCCCCATAGAAGCCCACTATTGTTATTATTGTGCCCTTACATTATTATTGTTATGTAGGCTTTGATTATGTTATGACCCCTTAGACTCCTATATATAGAAAGGAGGTCTTTTCATTTCTATCATCCAAGAATTGTTCATTTATGTAATGTAAAGGAGGGTGCCCCCTGAAGAGGCTGAATTCTAAGGCATTAATCCATCTTTTCTATCTTTTCTTGAGCTGGTTTCATAACAGGAGGGGGGAGGTGTAAATCAGTCTTTTAAAAACTCACAATAATAATTTTCTTTTCTGAAATTTATACACAACTTGACTGAACCCAACTAGTGTATATATGCGACTGTTGTAAAAGAAACTAGTGTATGCTCAGTAAAATTGTAAAGAAACTAATTATTTATCTGTTAAAATTGAACCATAATGTAAGAGACTTATTTGCTAAGTAGTAAATAGGTGTAGTAAGGACAAAATAAAGTATCACACATAAGTAACACACATGAACTCCAGGGTTTAAGGTGGAAACCCAATGTGGGAGAAAAACATCGTTGTTGTTGTCTTAGCCTTCAAAACTTTTTAATATCAAAAACTTCTTACATTCTTGTACTGGTGCAGACCCATACCAATACGCAGGAATCCACCTGCTGAAGGCTACAACCTTCACTCATTTTCTAGATCCTACTAGAAGGGAGTTCCAAACCTCTGATTTGATCACCATCTACTACTAGTAGGAAGCTTCGACTTCCTCATTAAAGGCTTCAATCCTCAGCAACATCGATGGACCACATGTCATAAATTTTCACACTGGATCCAATATAAAAACTTATGCTCAATCATCACTATAATACAATCATCAATCTCTAACACACAAAATCAACCAATTACTGATTCAAACCCAATCAAATGAAACTTAATCAAAACTCAACCAATCAACTAGAATAATTTTATCACTGTAACCAATAAATAGAACTGAACTCAGAATACTACATCAACACATAGAATCAACTTCAACCTTGATCATTCAAATGCCAAATTGTATACGCTACTTCACTTAAGGAAACCAATGTGTATACGTGCTTTTCTATAGAGAAACCCGTGTATAGATCTTAATATACTAAAAACTAAAAAATTGTAATTTTGAATCATACATAGAATTGACCACAGATATTATGAAATATTTTATTAGCTTACAGAACCCTCATACAGTCAACAATTTCAATAATCTCTTCAACCAATCAACATGTAAAAAAATTTGACTTCATCATTCAATCAATTCTACTTCAGAAAATTGTTACTCAACCCAAATCAACATGAGGACATCATTGATAGACAATAGAGAAACAATAGCATTGATAAGGTTGATCAGTCATTTATGAACAAAAATCCTTACTCTATATACGTGAATTTGAAGAAGCGAACTTGCGTGTATACATGGTTTTCCTGAGACCAACCAACGTATAGATCTACAAATTTTGAACTAACATTACGTAGTTCTTGAGAACTTCAGAAAGACCCAGATCATAATATTCAGAGATAAGAACATGTGATAGTACTTAGATCTATTCAATCCATGAGTAGATCGTACAATGAAAGTCATTTCAACCTCATGCTCCTAATCCATCATTGTATTCATGGGTGCATAATTATTTCATATCTATGTGACAATTATGGCCCTTACAATGAAAATATACTTCAGATTGAAGTATTCATCAAAAATCCTTTCACTTGAACACTAACACATTGATCTTCACCTCTTTATATAGTTTATCCCTTATCTAATACCACAGGTCAAAACTACACTAATGCTGGCGGTAATATTTGACGAGATTAGTATCCATTGTTGTGCTCATTACTATGGGCCAATACCATGGTAAGGACCCCTGGTATTTAGGATACCATTGTGCAAAAACCATATGCTACTTTTCTTCACCAAAATTGTGTGTATATGTGACTTGGCCTTGACAAACCCGTGTATAGATTTTCAAATATTCACCTGTATCAAACTTCTGATTCTAATCTGTAAACCTTTGACCCCTCATTCTGGTATTCTGTTCCATCATTCTATCACCTCTGAACTGACTTGTGGATTCATCTAGTTACCATATATTTGTTCTTTTAGAAGTGAGTTTCCATCAAGGACAACACATGCATCATAATGCCAACATGTACAATAGGGAAATGAGGACACTCAAAGACCTATGAAGGAAACCAATCCTTAGAAGCTTAAACTGACACCAAACTTCATTACTTGAATCAATCCAAGTACATACTTGCTGAAATGAAAGTAGAACTGCTAAATAACATGTTTTCTTTTAAATAAGACTAAGCAATAGATGCACCTAGATGAAAATCCAAATTTGTACTTATACAAATAGATGGGGAAGTTTCCTCCTTGAAAGGAGGCAGCTTTCCCTTAAAAAGTGGATTTGGTTCCCAACAATAGGAATCTTCATTAAATGAAAAGGATCACATTCCTAGATTTTCTCAATCACTTGAGCTCCCAAATTTGTGCAATAATTTCATAATATCTTATTAATTTATTATCCAATATTGGTGCATCCTGTAGTAGGGAGAAATTCCCTAGATTATCTCAGCCTCCAAATCTTCATAATTTGCCCAATATTCTACAAAAATAAATAATAGTAGGCACATAATATGCAATTATCCCTAAGCCTTCCTACTAAACATATTATAGCTAAAATGATTTCATCCAATGCAAAAAGAGAGGTTTAATGTGCTAAAGGATCGTCATATGTGTCTTAGTTTGTGTCTAATTTGGAGGCCCATCAAATAATATTATATATTCATATAATAGATATAATATATATATTATTAACATAAAATATATATATATATATATATTATATTTAGATTATATAAATGATATATAAATATTATTACCAAAATAATAATGTTAAGTAAAGAAGAAAGATTAATATTAAGATGAACAAAATAAGGGAATAAAAAGAAAGGATTATACATAAGAATTAAAAAAAAAACCTCAATAATCAAAGAAAATAATAAAATAAACGAAAAGGCGAAAAGTGGGGAAAAAGACCAAGAACCAGAAGGAATCTAAGAAGAATATAATTTCGAGATGAGAATGAGAATCCAATTTCTATTGATTTTCCATCCATCATACATATTTAGATTGTTGGTGACTTTCTTCTCCATGTTGATTGCCTGTCTGAACTTTCTGTAATGAAAATGAGGGATCCTAGCAAGGACAAAATCATCCTCAATGAAAATGTGATGCTTTGTTTTAACAGAATGTTCAGCAAGAGTTGAAGAGCGAGAGCAATTATGTCTAATGTCTGTAAAGTGCTCTTGCATTCTATGCTTGCTAGACTGACTTGTCTCACCTATATAATATTTCTCAAAGGAACATGGGATCATGTAAACCCCCTTAGTGTTGGACGGGTCAATCCAGTCTTTGACGGACTTGAGAGAGGATTTTATAGTATTAAGCAACTTAAATGTTCTAGAGATATTGTTATTCTTAATAATACAAACCAACTTGTTTGTTTTTCCTTGAATAAAAAGAAGATGAACAATGGTAAGGGAATCATTAGGATTACCCTTAGATCTAGGTCCTTTTTCCACTTTTTGGAAGGCTTTTAGGCCTTGATTCTTGCTATAACAATTTTTCATAGAAACCTCTAAACAATGAGCCTTCTCATCACCAATATGAATATCATTAGAAATACTAAGGGATCTGGTTGTAAATGTGTTTAAAACACAAAATATTTGAGTCAAGTGATGATGGGAATTGGCAAGAAGATATTTTTAAGCAATAATATTGAGGATTAAACCTCTATTTGCTAAGAATTTAGACTTGAGGTTTAAACCTCATGTTAGTAATACTGACTCTTTTGTCAAGGATTCTTACTCTTTCATCAATGAAATTAAATATTTTAAGCTAGAGCCCAATGATATTTTAGTCAATTTTGATGTTTTCTCTATTTTTACTAAGATCCCCATTAATGAGGCTATTGACATCATTAATAACATTAATCACCCTAATACATCCAAATTCGTCAGCATTTTCTGAAAAGCTATGTTCTTCAACTTTCAAGATGAGATTTATGAGCAGACATGTGGAGTTTCTATGGACTCCTCTCTCTCCCTGATTGTAGCAAATATTTTTATGGAATATTTTGAGACCAAAGATTTGGAATTTTCTTCGTTCTTCCCTAAGATTTGGAAAAGGAATCTTGATGATACCTTCATAATTTGGTCCCATGGCTAGGAAAAGCTCGAAATATTTAAGCAAAATCTTAAAAGTGAATCTAAATTCATTAAATTTACTATGGATATTGAAGTTAATGAAAAAAATCCCTTTCTTCATGTCCTCATTGCCAATAAAGATAATGGATCTATCTCCCATTAAGTTTTCCGCAAGAAATCACATACTTAACAATACCTTCGTGCCAATTCCCATCAACACCTGGCTAAAAAAGTTGGTGTTTTAAACAACCTTACTACCAAATCCTTTAGGATTTCTGATGATATTCATATTGGTGATTAGAAGGATCCTCTTTTAGATCTTTTTATGAACAATGGTTATAATAAGCATCATGGTACGAAAGCTTTCCAAAAAGAAGCAAAAGGATCTAGAGCTAAGGCTAATCCTAATGAATATATTACCATTGTTTATCTTCCTTTTATTCAAGGAACAACAAATAAGTTAGCTTAAGAAGAACAATATCTCTATAACCTTTAAGCCGAGCTTAATACTATAACATCCTCCCTTAGGTCTGTCAAAGACCGAATTGACCCCTCTAATACTAAGGGGGTTTACATGTTCCCTTGCTCTTGCGGTAAACCTTATATAGGTTAGATAGGTCAATCTATCAAGCATAGAATTCAGGAGCACATTGTGGACATTAGAAAAAATTTCTCTCACTCTTCGATCCTTACTGAACATTTTGTTAAAAAAAACATCACATTTGCATTGAGGATGCTTTTGTCCTTGCTAGGATCTCTCATTTTCATCACATAAAGTTTAGATAGATAATCGAGCCACCAGCAATATGAAAAAAATGACGCCTCAAAAATCAATAGAAATTGGATCTCCATTTCTCTCCTCAAAATTATGTTCTTCTTAAATCCATTCTGGTTCTTGGTCTTTTTCCCCTCTTTCCCCTTTCCATTTATTTTAGTTTTTTTTTTTTAATTATTGAGTTTTTTTTTTTAATTCTTCAGTATAATCATGTATTTTTATTCCCTTGTTTTTTATTTTTTTTTATATTCTTATTTTTTTCATCTTAATCTTTCAATTTCTTCTTTATTTTACATTATTATTTGGTATTGTATATAGTGATTCTATTCTTTATATTTTTATATGTGTATAAGATTTATATTTATTTGTTTATAATATTAGTATTTAACTATTACTATTTTATTTTTGGATCACACTCATCAAGTGTTTAGGAGGGACTTCTATACACCCTCTTCCTAGGACTGGACCAATCCACCTTACCCGTATCTTACTGCCTTCACCCTAGGAGATTGAGTACCTTACCAATTTATGAAGCCAGGATGGTGAGGCTTCTTTCAATGGGTTCAAGGCTGGCATTTGTGGGACGTAGTTGTACTTGGCAAAGGTAATGATTGACAGTGGTTCCAATCTGTTCACATATATAAGAAAAAAAGAGATGTCTGAAATTACGTATATAATTGGATCTCATTCTAGAGTAGCAAGAGTTGAGGTAGAGTTGACGGATTCCCCCACTACAGACTAGGGGTGGGTGTAGAAATGCAGGTAGCTGCTGGTAGGTCAACCTATCTTAATTCTCTTCCTTGCATGTAGGGATTCCCTGCGTATCCACCTTCTTTATAAATATATTGCTTAATATATACATTTATTATCTTGATAGTATATTTATTTATTTATAATCTATATTATTATCCTGTTTTTTATCCTTATTTTCTAAGATTTAATATAATATTTTATATATATTTTTTCCTTATTTTTATTCTATTATCTTAATATATCTTATTCCATTTTTATAATACGTTTTTCCATATTTATATGATTATTTCTCATTTTATAATTTATAATATTTATGTTTTATATTATTTTTATAGTATTTCTTAATAGTTAATTGAGTAATTTTAATAATTTTTCTAACGGTCATTTTCTTTTGAATTTTTGTTCTTCATATACCCCTGTTGGATCATATTTTATCCATGTTATCATCCTCATGATGAACCACTTCAGTTGGTTCAAAATGTTTCGGCAACTAATACATTCACATGATGGATCTTGAAGACATTTTTCTAAACAAATCTACTCATAGAACCATGCATTCAGGTAGTTAGAGGAATGTTGAAGAAGAAGGTCTAAGACTTTTCTTGGTTGATTTCAATGTTGGGGGTAGCCATAAAATCTTCTAATATCTTCTTGACTTTTTATGCCTCTTTAATTGTAAGAGCTCCGATCAAAAGGCTATTGTCAACAAATTGTTGATGAGAGGAAGTGAGATTGCCTTCATGGATTTTTAGGCCTTTGACTTTTTATTTTTCCACAATGCCTTTCATTGCACATCCCATCCCTTATACCATAAGAAAAAACAAAAATGGGGAGATGTGAACACCTTTTATGAGACCTCTAGAGGGGATGAAAGTAGAGGAAGGTGAGATATTGATGAGGATGGAGAATAAGGATTTAGAGATGAGGGAAATGGCCCAATGGATCCATTTGTCAAAAAAACCACACACACACAGTTAAAGGCTTTGGACAAGTATAATTTGATAAACATACTAAGTTTATTAGTAGACTTAAGGGAGCGGATTATTTCTCTCACTAAGATAATGTTGTCTAGAATTTGGATACCTTCTACATATCCAAACTATTATGAAGAAATGAGTAGGGGGAACAATGTTTTAACTCTATTGGAAATTACTTTAGAGATAATTTTATAAATAACATTACACAAAGAAATGGGCATGGAAGAGTTGGGATTCTTATCTTTAATTTGTTTAGGAACACGAGTAAGGAAGGTAGTATCCAATGTTGAGTGTACATAACTATTTATTCTAGAGTACTATACAAACTCTTAGACATCCTTTTGAATGATCAACCAACATGCTTGAAAAAACCTATGATAAATTCATCAGTTCCTAGAGATTTTGTTTTCGACATCTCCATGACAACTTGTTCAACTTCCATAGGTGTGATTTCTCTAAGCAAAGCAACATTATGTTCTTTGGTGAATAGAGATAGAATTTTTTGGATTATTCTCCTTATGGCTCGTCAATGATCTAGAAATGTTGATAAAAGGATATGAGTTCTTTTTCGATATCTTGATGATTTTCTAGTTTATTTCCATGACGATATTTGATACATGAGATTATATTATGTTGGTGACGGTAGATCATAATACAATGAAAAGATTTGGTATTTCCTTTCCCTTTTTCGATCCATTTAGATTTGGATTTTTTCCTCCATATGATTTCTTCATAATTATATCCCTCCTCTAATTATGCTTGGATAGTATTTTCCTTTTTTTCCAACTCCTCTATTTTCACTCATGATATTATTTGTTACACAATATTTTGTCACACTTCTTGTTCCACATCCTGAAGTGCCAAAATTTTGACAACTATGAAGTGTACTCATCATGAAACACATACTAAAACATCCCTAAAGAATGTAAGAAAAATTCCCTGAATCAATTCTAGAGAAGGTTTGCTGAAACCCTGAATTTCAGGACCAACACTCTTTGCTCCACTACTTGTTTGTGCCGATGGTAGGTTGTAATTCTTTGACCTAGCACTGTCAGCGCAAGTTTTGATATGAAATCCCACATTGAACCTCGTTTGGCAGGTTTTCTCAAAATGGAGGAGAAGCTTCATATTCTAGAAACTTCGAGAAACAACGAGCTAGACATTGTTGGGTAGAGATATGGTCAAGCTCTCCCATTTGGAGCTCTTGCTACTACCTTTAAGGGCCTTCCCCTTTATATTTCGACCTTCCTCTCCCTTTTGTTGATCCCTAGCTCCCTCTCCCTTCCTATAAATCAAATCCCCTCCATCCCAAAATGGTTGGTCATTGATTGCCTTAATTCCTATGCTTAGATTATGCCTAAATGCTACCCATCTAACTTGGAGAAGGAGTGCTTGAAGAGTCTTGGCTTGGACTTGGACATCAAACAAAAGGAGGTCTCCAACATCAAGGCAATGGTTGTACACATTACAGGAATCTTGAGTTCTAAAATTGGCCTCCTAAGAAAAATGTACAACCAAAATAAACTTTAAAGGAACCAATAGGATTCAAGATGATGATTTCAACCATGGGGGTTGATCCACCATTCTTGGAGTAAAAAAGTACAAATATTAAAAAATTAATAAAATAATAAAACTACCTTTTCAACTCGTATTTTCAACTTATCTCCCTAAGGTTTTACTCAAATTTCGAGTGGGACCCATTCGATGCAAAATTTAATTCCTCATCCAAGGACTACCCATGTTGCATACTTTCGATGAATCCTGCTACATGCAAAATTAGAAATACATGAAAAACCATGATTGCAATCATATTTTTCATGTATTTTTCATTTTTCGTGTAGCAAGGTCCATCGAAAGTATGCAAAATGGGTGCTCATTGGATTAGGAATCAAAATCTACATCCAACGAGTGTTGCCACCCGAAATTTAAGTAAACCCATAAGGAGATAAGTTAAAAATACGAGTTGAAAAAATAGCTTTTTCTTTTTTCCCTCTATAATTTGATGATGTAATATAATATTATTTTATTATATCCACTAGTATTTTATAATTCCCTTAGGAGGCCCATTTTAGACTTCAAAATTCCCCTAATAGGCTTCCCTTTTTTATTCATTAATATATACATATGATTGTTGACTTTCCATAAATGTTTAAATATTTATGCATTTAGCTTGATACTTCTTGATCTATCGAGTAGTTGATGTTTGATATATACTATGTATGCTCTTGTATCTTGTATTGTCCTTTGATCTCTCTTGCAAGTACTCGGACATAAGGAACAAGCAATGAGAAAGCTTGGAAGCTAAGAGATCAAAGTCATCATCAAAGGATTGAGAAATTAACATCAGAGTGAGGTAGGCTTCTCTCTCTCTGCATTTTTAAATATAAGCTACGAAAGTATGCATTAGCTTGTTAAGTTTTTTACTAGACTCACTCATTGGGTTAGAGAGATCGCCTCTGCTTTAGACTGTTAGGTCTAGACTGTTTGTTGAAATTCCTTTTATTTTTTCCCAACTTTCTTGCCCAACGTGTTTTTGACTAGAGCAGTCACACTACGAGGCACGTTTCCTTAAAATAGTCGCATTGAAGCCACTTTCAGCACGGGTTTGGCTATGGCAGTCGTGCTAATCTCAGAGATTTGAGAAAAATTAAGGTTTCTACCCCAGAATCTAGTGTTTCTTAGCCTCTGAAGGTCTTTTCTTGTCCTTTGTGTCTGGATTTGCCAGTGTTTTTGTTTAGTTGTCTTAGTTAAACAGAAAACTAGTCTCTTGGCTTTGATGTTCTTGAAGTGAAAATTTGATTGAATTATAGGGTTTTTAAGTCAATTGGTTATCACTTGCTACTTGTTGTGTCACTGAGATATTGGTTTTATGATTAATTGAGTCTTGTTTTCTATGGGAATCATTGAAAACATCAGTTTGCATTTGTTTTAGCGTGTCTTTCACAAAGTTGCTTTTCAAGTTTCATTAGGTCATTTGCATTTAGAAATCATCTTCGTTTTTAATCGAGCATAGATTACATTGTTTGATTTCAAGCTAAAGAAATGCATTCTTTATTTGTTCAAAAAGAAAAAGTGAAAGATATTTTCCTTTAGGTTCTTTTGAATTGGATTTGGTGTTGCTTTGGTTGATGCATTAGTTGCATTAGAGCATTTGAATCAAATTTTCATTTTTCTTTAGTTGATTCTTTAGTTTCATTAGAGCATTCAAATATCAAATAAAAAACATCATTTATATTAACGCATGAAAATAAATTTTCTTTCAAAAAGTTGCATTTAGGATAGTGAAAAGTGAAGATCATTTTTACTTTTGAGCATTGCATTTGGAAAGTGAAAGTGAAAGTTAGTGGATGGCATGTTGTTTGATGCATTTTTCTTGACTCATTATTGATTGAAAATTCTTCCCTTGATTAGTCTAGCTTGCATCAAAGTAGAAAGTTTTCCTTTTCTCATATAGCTACATCTTAGGGATTTAGGTGACATTGTTTTGAGCCCAAAATTGAAACATAATTCAATATAAACATTAAATTTTACTCAATTAACCTAAGGAGCATTTCGAACTGAATGCAAACATTTAGAGGTCTAGGCTACAGACGTGTTTCGACATCTATAAATCTAACAGTTGTTATTATTTGCCAACATTGTATCCCAGGGGTGAAATCCCATTCCACGTATGGAAGTATATAGGATCTTTCTCCAGTACTCTCGGTTATATAGGAGGCGCTCCATATATGGAAAATATATGGGAATGCTCTCATTGAACGGTTATGCATTAGATAATGATAACATGGACTTTTGCTCCCCGTACTGTCACATATATATTGGGAGACCCCACTAGGTTGTTATCCTTTAGCTGTAGGGAACCGAGTCAGCCACCCTATAAACATGATACACTGAACACAACATTTGGGGAGATTGACCACCATACATTAAGTCCTTGGTTTCGGCTAAGGTGTATATTGTGGTTCACAGATACTTAGTAAACCCTCTTGCCTAGATTACCATTTTTTATATATTTTTTTGTTTTAATTTTTAAACTTTGCTGCCCATGATAACATGTTTTACCCATGCAATTCTCCTTTCCCTCATTATGCCTTATTAATGGTAAATTTTGATTGAAACTCAAATAAATCACCTCCTCTTTTTTTTGTTTTGAGGAAATGTCATCATGGCAGAACTGCTGAGTTCACCTCAGGTATCCTCTTCACAATCTGAGATTGAAGGGTCACTACAAGGAGTCTATCCTAAGATTCTAGAGTCACTTGAAGATCAAGGTTTTGATCTTGGAATTGTCCCGAGTATTCAACCCCTTGCTTCTCGTCCTCCACCTCAAGAGTCATTGTCATCATCTTAGGAATTTGACCCAGAAAGTCCTGAGGTTCCTCAACATTTCTTGTTGTTTCTCCCAAATCAGCTTTATGATCCTTTGGTGATATATCCTGAACGCCCATATAGTCTGTTTGATAATCCCAATGTACCTTTGGAACTTTATCCTCATTCATCGTGAATTCCTCCTTGCCAACTGTTTCCACCCATGGAATTAGAAGGTGAGATTCCAACCTCTCCTGGAGATCCTCCTCCGAAAGTCTCAACCAATTATACTCTTGGTATTGGTTATGAATATGAATATCACTTTCTACCCAAAGGATTTTTGTATGTATCCTCTCCTCGTATGGGTGTGGACTAACTCCACCACCTAAAAGTAGTGAACCTTTATTTCTACTAGGTTATACCTCTCTTGGTCATTTGGTTTCAAGTACTCCAAGCGCATCTTCACTTTATCATCATCCGATATGGTCATCTGGCGTTACACCTACCTATGGCGTATTCATTTCGAATGTGGCTTCCCAAATTCTTGTTCAACCTACAGTCACAGTTGGGAGAATTAATGTCCCCATAGGTTCTTCAACTCCTCTTTTGACCTCTATAGTGGTTACACCTCCTCCATTGAGTGGTTAATATGTATGGTCCCCTATCCCAGCACATGGAGGGTAACCAACTCCTCCATATGTGTTAGGCCCCTATAATACTAGTGTATTTCCTTATTATTATTGTCATTGTAGCCTCTTATTATTATTGTTGTGCCCATGTTGTCCCCATATTGTTATTATTATGCCCCATAGAAGCCCATTATTATTTTTGTAGTGCCTTTACATTATTATTGTTATGTCGCTTTGACTATATTGTAACCCCTTAGACTCCTATATATAGACAACATGCCTCGTCATTTGTATCATCCAAAAATTGTTCATTTGTGCAATGAAAAGTAGGTTTCCCTCTCGAAGAGGCTAATTTTGAAATTGTTTATCTATCTTTTATTCTATTTTGTGAGTTGGTTGCATAACAATTAGTATCAAAGCTTTGGATTCTAGAGTTTCGCTACTTCGAACAGGCCATCGTGGAATTGTCACTATAACATTTTCTCTCCGACATTTCAGAAGATAAAATTAAAACCCATTTGAGCTGAAATCTTGGTGAACCTCAGCTACAAATTTTAGATCTTGTATCACTATATTTTTAGCCATATGATCCAAGGAAGTTAGGGTTTTTGAAGGATCCTGAATTATATATCAAACAGGTGACCTAGGGAAAATCATCATAACTTTCTCTCTGAGCATTAGATTGAAAATGTCGTAAAAATGTATAGAAATAGGATGGACTCTAGTTTTCTGTGTATTGATTTCAGGTCTGAAGGTCAAGATAGTGACATGTGGCACTTTGTACAAGTTCTCTCTACTAAACCAGTCTATAATCAGGTCATCATTAGAGATTTGGAATAAATCTTTCTTGGAGAATCCAATATTGATAAGACTTGCGGGATTGGAATGAGAATGTAGAGGGATACCACAAGACAACATTTTAGAACTTGGAGATCTGTAATTATAGAGATACAGCTGATTCAATAAAGAGATCCTACAAAGCCAAAAAATGTGTTAGTCTTTTCAAAATTTTGCGTAAGTTTGGTTTGAAAAATTAGTTTGAAGTAATTCAAAGGACATAGTGAAGCATAATTATCATTAATGGATGCTTCGAAGAAAGAAAATGGAAACACCTAGTAAGCAACCTAAAATCTCTAGCATGACTCATGAAGAAGAGGAAGAAATGCAACATGATATATCAAAATTACGAGGCCAAGTGCAACAAATTTCACTCTCACAAAAAGTAACAGAAGCTAAGACGAATGGTTTAAAGAAAGGTGTGGAAGCTAAGATGGATGGTTTAAAAAATGGAGTGGAAGCTAAGATGTATGGTTCAAAGAATGGAGTGTAAGTAAGATGAATTGCATGGAATCTAAGATGGATGGCATGGAAGCTAAGATGGATGGTATAGAAGCAAAACTTAAAGGCAACATGGAATATTTGAAGATAGATTTGACAAAGTTGGTACTATAAATACTTACTAATAGTGAAAGGGTAGTAAAGGAAACTCATGATGACAACAAAATAAATGTTAATCAATGTTGGATTGAAGACCCACCATGTTCCAAAGATATATATGACGAAGTTTGATGGCAAGGATCCCATAACATGGATACTATAGATGGAGAAATATTTCGATCTCCATTATGTGAAAAACACACAAAAGGTACACATTGCAAATTTATATTTGGAACCCAATAAGTTTGTATGGCATCGATGGCTTTGTTCTCGTAAACAAATTGTCACTTGGGCAATTTTTATGGAAGAAATGATAGAAGATTATGAGGATACAAAAAGCAACACCTTTTTTAGCCAATTGATAAATCTCAAACAAAAAGGTTCAATGGTGGAGCACATTGAGGACTTCCAAAAATTGAATATAAGGGTAAAATATATTCCAGAGAGGCATAGGATTAATGTGTTCATAGGGACATTAAAGGATAACATCCAACACAAGGTTCACATTTGGGAACCTGATCCATTAGAGAAGGCATTCAAGTTGGTAGAAAAATTAAAGCAAAATTATGGCAACAAGGAAACCTACTAATTAACACTATAAATATGGAAGTGTTGTTGCCCCTAGCCTTCCACAACATACAAGGTTGACACCACAACAATTGGAAGAAAAAAAAGAAAAAGGGCTTTGTTACAATTGTGATAACAAATACACTAAAGGTCATAAGTGTGCTAAGAAGAAATTATTTTACATAGATTCTGAGGAGGAAGAAGAAAAGGAACAAGAAACATCAAAATAAAAGGATACACACCAGGAGCAAAGCCTAGAGAAAGAATAAATGAATCCGACTATACCTTGTAATGCATTGGACGGAATAACCACTCCTCAAAATATCAAGATAGAAGCAGGGGTAATTTTAGGGGCGAATAATCGCCCAAAGGCGAAATTTAAGGCTTTTTATATTTTAATGGGGCGAATTTTTAATTAAAATAATAAAAAACTTTTTTATATAATTATCCCTCATTTTATTTAAAAATTAATTTATTTTTTTTATTTTCGCCCAGGGCGGATAAACTAACCGAATCGTAATTTTCTTAAAATCGCCCCATTTTGATATTTGCTCCTGGTTTGGGAGATCAAAATTGCCATTTTTGATTTACGTTTTGGTTTTTCTGGTTTGGTAGTGAAAGTGTGAGGATCGATTTGGTCTTGGAAGGTTAAATTTGTTTCGAAATGGAGGCAGAGCTTAATTTTTTCCAAATGGAGGGCGGCTCCCTATTTTCACGGATTCATCCTGTTGTTTTCTCCTCCAACGTACGCTAAAAGCAAGTGGTGCAGCTGGCATGACTCCTCAGCACCGCAGATCATCTTCAGCTACTTTATTTGGGAGGATGGCTCAAGTAAGAAGTTTATTAATCGAATTGCCATGATATGATTCAGTATAATTGTCATTATCTTGCATAAAATTTTCTTATGCTTGATTTTAACAGGGGTTTCGAACATCCCCAATCAGGCACAGGCCTTTCATTTAGTAATGGTGGGATGATTGGTGGGTTAGATGTTTTGCGCTAGATAGAAGCAAAGTATCCTGCTCTGCTCTTCAAGCAACAACTCACAGCTTATGTAGAAAAGATATATGGAATGATTCGTGATAATCTCAAGAAGGAGATATCGTCGTTGCTTGGGTTGTGTATTCAGGTATCTGGACATCACATTTGTGTTTCCACTATGGAGAAGACATAATTCAATTACTGCGCATGGCAATGGAATGGACACTTTACGGTGAAGAAAAGGGTTTTCTTCTCAAGTACATCTATGGCATTATTTCTAGCTCCTTGAGGCAGATGAAAAGGATGTCGAGAATTCAGTTTTGCGGGAGCTGATGGATAAATTTGATGAAGTCAATGCTTAGATATTATGCAGAAACATTTATATAGCCTCCAAGTGTTGAATTGATTCTTGTCATGGATTTCTGGTAAGGGTATATCTTAGGTCAGTCTATTAGGGTTTATTTTGGGTTTGTTTGTCGGGATTTTTAACTCGAATATGCTTTAGATTATCTTTACAAGACGTAAACCCTATACAAAATGATTTTGATATGAACTGATATTAGACTTAAAACTTTTGTAAAACCATGTAACTTTTGGTTCGTTTTTTTTGTTGGCCTCCTTGTCTTGTTTTATAAGAAGAAACAACACCATTGACAACTTCTGGAAAAGAGATGAAAATTGGGTACAAAATTGAATGAAGTTGGCAAACTGTGCTATGGGTTTCTAAAGCGCCACCTACAGAGGAAAAGGAGGATAGATCTACACCATTATCAGCTCCGATGAAAATCCTACAAATCCATTGTTGGGTAGCTTGAGGTATGGAGTGGCTTGTAAGAATCCACTGTGGATTTTTTTTCTAAAGATATGAACATAAAGATTTAGATGCCCCTCTCTGTTGCAAATCCAGAAGACGACCAAATAACCCCTCTTTTTTGTGTGGTATTTTTATTCACTTATGAAGTTAGAAATGATTACTAAATAGCTAGATGATGGTCCTCCACTACTCTTACTAGATGAGTCAACTCTACTTCCAGCCTATTGGCCTCTTAGAGTGATCTCATCACCATTTCTAGACCATAGATTGTTGTCTTCATACCATAGAGTTGCCTCCATGGCCAATAAGAGTGTATGGGATTTGAAGGAACACAAGCTAATTTGAACCCCCCCCCATGAAAATCAGAACATCATCAATGATACACATACCAAGGCTATCATTCTAACCATCAAGTACGTGATTGGAAATGGTGCCAAGGTTATTCATACCAGTTAGCGTGGCGCCATGTTATTCTTACCAGACACCATGTGTGTATCCCAATCTTTGTTAAAAATGTTGTAATTATCTGCTAAAAAATTTGTAAATTTTAGTTTTGTAATGGGGTTTCTTTATGTGAAGGGTTTCCTTTTGTTGTTATCTTTCTCCTAGGTGGTTGGGTTGAGGAATTTCTAGTGATATTTGAATGCATTGATTTAATATGGTAATAGTTGATGATCATTGTTTTTAGATTGGATCTTGGATTTGGTAAAAAGAGGAAGAAAGTTACATTGATGGTTAGGATAGTTCACCTCATTAAAGTGAATTTCATTGACGTGTTATTGTTTTTGTTGGATGTCATAGTTATGGGTGTTTGAGACGGTGAGCGTGTTTTGGTAAATTTGAATGTCTTTCTATTATTATAACATAGAGATAAGCCATGGGTATACAACCCTCATGAGTAATTTCCGTTTGTAATTTTAATAAATAGTTCATAATTAAATTTAGGAATAGGTTATTATCATTGGCTTTAGATTGTGTATTTTCTATTTGAGTTATTACATGAAGTGATGAGAATCAAAGAAGAATGTCCTGATGATAACCAGCCTATTTTGAAAGACAGAGTCAAATGATGCTTGAATGTCACTCATGCATTTTGTACATTATTTCTAAAGAAATTTTTTTAATTATGAACTACTTGTGCAGCTAAAGAAATGACTTACTGGTTTTGGTCTATTATCTTAAGTAAAGGTAGTATGTAGACATGGATCTATCATATTTACTAGAATTATATTGTTGTGGAGTCCTTGAGATATGGTTTGAATTTTGTAAAAAGAAAACTCAGGGAGGGGGCATATCTACAAGGGTATATGTCCTAGTCGCTTCTAGATAGCCTTGAGTGGTCAAGTGGGTATAATTATCAATTTTTTTTACATTATGTGGATTATGTTAAATACTTAACTTCTCTTTCTTTCAAGAATCTCTCATTATTATCCATGTACTTTCATCAATCTCTCTAGTCTTTGCTTTTTTTGGGCTTCCACATTTGATACAAGTTATGCAAAATTTTGTTTCCCATCCTTCAATTCAACCTCCAAATTTGTAATCATATGGGTTAACTCCATTTGTTTATGAAAATATTTCTCACACCTCATGAATATTTTTATATTATCATATTTTCCTAATGAATGTTATTAACTAATTTGTTTTATGTACCTGAAACTTATTGTAGTTCCTTCCCAACAGTGACATCTTGAAGATTGCAAACAAGATTTGTCAAGTGAACCATGCCCTCACTATTTGAAATTTGCTGAGATTATACTCCTAGAAAAACACTTGTCAATCCTCGAACAACACTTGACAAGGGAAAAGGACTTTGAATTGAAGATAAATCACTCTGTGGATCTTCTCTTTTTGAGTCATTCTTTCCTTGATATCCAATTTTATCACAGTTGTCACTCCATAAATTAAGATCCACCTACTTGTGTATTCACTCTAACCGTAGGAGGAATGTAATTTTTTCAAAATCCTTTATATTGTGTGCAGGTTCTATGAAATGTTTCTTCAAGAACACCTACTGCACCTCTTCCTCTAGTACTATTGTCTTTCCAAACATTCCAAAAGGGCATAATAAGCTGATTTTTATGATATATATTGAACCCATGAAAATTAATAAGAGGAGATTTATTTTTAAATCCTATTGTTTTGCAATGGATACCTCATTGATCCCAACACCAAGTATTTTCTTGTAGATTACTACTTTGGAAAATTTTCGATCATCAACTAAACTATGATATTAGACTAGCTTTCCCGTTATAATGATTTGAAAAATTGGCATCTTGCTCAGATAAAGAATAGATGCATGGGCACATAATGAATATAAATGATGGTAAGAAATGTGTGACTAAATCATTTCATTAGCTTGTTTTCCTAGCTTAAATTCACCTCGAAATCTTATATCCTCCTTATTTGTGTCAAAATCAAGCTCCATGATGCCATCATCATTAAGCCAAAGGTTGTAAACATTATTTTTTGTTTCATGAGGCTTAATGTCATCAAACTGCTTCATAAGCGCAATTTATGATGCATAGAGAGATCGTTGCAAGATTGTGACCAAGTTTTTTGTCCAAGTATAATATTGATAATGAGAGCTTTCATAAGCTCTAGAATTTATCTAAATTCCCATTTGTGGGAAGTTGCACTAGAAATGAAGGAATTTAGGGTGTACATGAACATGGTCCATTCCACCTATTATAGTTCTCTTTTGCATAGAATGAACATCATAACCCCTTGCTCTCCAAAACTAGTGAAAACCATTTTCTTAGGAAAGAACTCCAGACTGATACATATACAGGTAACCTGTCTTAACTTGAAATTTTTCCCACCTAGAAAAGATGTATGAAGTGGGGGTGACTGCAATTGCCTCATTGATGAGAAAAGCGAAGGACGAAAATTGCCTTTAATACCTTAAATTTATCCTTTTTGTTCTTACCTACCCTCCTGAGGTCTATTTTAGGCTGTTAATTTCTCAGGGACACAAAAGTATTGACATCTAGTTTTTGAGAGTACACTCCGATAAAATTTAAGATTTTAGTAGTTGTCAATTCTTATGTTTAGTTTGAGATGTTATAAACTACTCTATTTTACTGATAACGAGATTAACTATTGTCTATTAATTAAATTCTAACTTCCAGTTAAAGTAATTGCCTTCTAATTTTCTATTCAGGCACCAAGAACGTCAAGAGCAAGTTTGGTTAGACGGTCTGCTCGATCTCATGCAAATGCAGCAGCACAACAAGCTTTGATTGGTCACTAACAAAGCATTGTAAAGAGCCTGAGCAATTTTCTTAAAACATTGCATTCTAATTATGTAAGCAATGCTTTTGTTTATACGTTCCTTCAGAAAGGCTTGGTGATTTCAGTACAACAACTCATTTTTTAGTATTTTGTGTTCTAGATACCAAGAGTTCATTGAGCAACTTCTTATAATGTGTGAGCTATAAATTCTCTTGCAGGTGCCTCCATTTTTGGTTCGTAAGGTCTATACTCAGATATTTTCCTTCATAAATGTACAACTTTTCAACAGGTAAATCAGTGTAAATATTGTTCTATGCAGCTTCAACTAATTAATTGACATGTCCATTTATATATTTCTGTAAGTTTCTTAGAATTGGAGTTTAACTAGCAATTTTCTTTCTTTTTTATTGTATTTATTGTAGTCTTCTCCTGCGAGGTGAGTGCTGCTCATTTAGCAATGGGGAATATGTTAAGGCAGGGTTAGCTGAACTAGAGCACTGGTGTTATGAAGCAACAGAAGAGGTTGATCAGTTCTCATTTTGTCTTGCTTTTCATGCTTGTACTGAGTGCCATGATAGTTAATTGTGTTTAATGTTTTCTGGTTATGTTTTTCTAACTTGAAAGTATGGAAATAATGCAGTATGTAGGTACAGCTTGGGATGAACTTAAGCATATCAGACAAGCAGTAGGATTTCTTGTAAGTAGAATTCCAAGCACTAAAAATATTAATCCTAGCTCTTTCTAGATCAAATTTTAATCTTAGCTCATTCTTTTCTATGGAGCAGGTCATACATCAAAAGCCAAAGAAATCCTTGGATGAAATTACACATGATCTGTGCCCAGTGAGTGATATATCTTATATGTTAATAATAGTATACTCCATTATGTGATTCTATTTTCTTCAGGTTTCTTCATTGACTAATATTAGTAATCTTATTTTGGCTGTTTTTCAGGTTTTGAGTATACAACAATTGTACTGGATCAACACCATGTACTGGGATGATAAATATGGCACACATAGCGTGGCTCCATATGTAAGTCAGAAGTTTTCATACATAGAGGGTTCTTTTCTTGAATATACTATTGTTTCAGGCTGTTCTTGGCCTTCATGTAAAGATGTGTTTTAAATCAATTAATGCCAAATTTCTTTTCCAGGTTATTGCCAGTATGAGAGTTTTGATGACAGAAGACTCTAACAATGCTTTGAGCAATTCCTTCCTGTTGGATGATGACTCCAGGTACAGAACAAGTCTCAGTGTGCTAAATTTTCTCAAAGCACCCAATAATATTCAACATTCTAGATGAACATCAAATATCATTAGAATGGTACAGAGACTTCTCATTTTATATTATTTCCTAACTCTGTAATGCCATTTTTCTTGATGCAGTATTCCCTTTTCTGTGGATGATATATCGAAGTCCATGAACCAGATTGATTTGTCAGAAATTGAACCTCCTCCTCTCATTCGTCAGAATTCAGCTTTCAACTTCTTATTGCCGCGTGCAGAGTAATATTTCTGAGAGGCAAAGTTCCAATGTTCCTTAGTTTCATTATTCCTTTGCCTTGCCAATTATTGCCATCAAATACTTGTGCGTTGAAGTACATCTATTGGTTGTCTTTGTAGATTTATTGTTGTTTTTTTGGCTCAAAAAGTATCCATTAAATCTATACCCAGGGAGAGTTTGTAGTTACAACCCATTTGTTGTTTTTGCTCAGGAAAATATGATTCTTTCTCCTTAGGTTTATTATTTGCATTTTGACAGTAGTTTTCCCTTGAACACATTATTTTCTGTGTTCTATGGTGGCAGATTCCAGGAAGTCTGTAATTATGGGATTATTTTTCTCCTGCGTTGTTCACATCCCCAAAATTAGTTCATGTCGGTGAGGGTGTCGTAAGTTTGTCAAGTTTGAAGCAAAATTTTTGCTTCCGCTAAAGCACAGCTTGTGTTGTAATGTATTCTTGGAAATATAGTAGTCAGTAGATCAAATTCTTTACTGGTTTGTGGGGTATAGTTTCCTCAAAGGAATTGCTATAAATTAGGGTTGAGTTAGAGCATTGTATGCTGTTCAAGTATTTATATGTATGTTATCTCAAACTGCTGGGAGGGGCCATTGAACTCCCTAGATTGTAATATTTCTATACTTGAGTACAAATTTGAAAGAAGGCACTGGCGCTTTTCTTTGTTGTACATAATGAAGAATGAGTTCATTATTTTGTGTGTTATATCTGGAAATGACTTTAGCTTTGAGTTAACTTTGGTAATTGTGCTTTTGTGAACTGGTTGTTCAGTAGGAGACATTCTGTGTAAATATTTCAAACCTAAACTTTTCATGTCATGAAGCTTATAATTATATTTTTTAGTCAAATAATGTATTCATATGTATCTGACAATGCCTAGTCATTTTATCCTTCTCACCTATATGATAACGCGTGGACCTTTTTTAGTAAGTGACGATTCTAATATTTTTCTGTCAATTCTAATAGACTATTTTTCCCATCAACCATAGGTATCTTTTCCAAGGATAGTTTTCTCATACACTTCTATAAATCCTGCAGCCATTGTGCATAGGCCAAAAGTGGAATGTGAGAATGCCAGCAACATTACTTCCTGTTAAGTGTTCATGTTTCTTCCAGTTTCTCTTCCATTTCCAATTTTGCTACCCAAAATTTAGACCGATCAACTATTTTGATGATTCTTTGATACATTTCACCATTTGATAAAGGCAGCTTCATATCTAGGAAAAAGTCTTTGGGTTCATATACTTTGTGCAACATGGATTCCAGCCAGAGATTATATATTTTCATGACATCATGGTTTCAACACTCTGCCTCTTTTGTACTTGGTATTGTTAAAAGAGATGTCCAGGTTAACTCAAAAGGATTCAGTCCTACATCCTTATGCAATGCAAAGGCATTTTTCTGATTTTTTTGGAAGAAAGTTTGCAGTGTCTTTGTTTGCATGGTTCAAAATCCAAGTCCTGATGAATTAATAGTCATGCCTAGTTTTCTTATAGAATATGGATCATCCTATTCACAACTAAATTTATGCCCTACAACTTGCTCTGAAGTATACTATTTTTCTATGCCTTGATAAATTAATATATTGATATTCTTCTGGCCGCATCTTCTCTAATATTTTGATATGTGCATTTTCTGGAATTTTCTGGAATGCCATGCAATATAACAGTGAGTGCAAGACACATATCAAACAAATTTTAAAAATATTACTCAATTCTATTTCATAAGCCATGCAGCATGAGCAGTAATAAATTGAACTGTAACATATATTGATTGCAGGAAGCTGGAATTCAAGGGTTCGGACTAGGAAGCATGGGAACAGGTGCAAATGATGGCGAAGTTTTGGATGAGATGATTACACGAAGTCACGGTGAGGTCAAACACACATATAGTCCACATATAACTAGCTCGAGTGATTGCACAACAATTCATGGATCCGAGTCTACATTAAGTCCCCAAATTGCAGAAGCTAAACAAATATATAGCCCCCGTATAAGTGAGATGAGACAGACACATAGCCCTCACAGAGGGGAAAAGCATTCATGCATTCTCCTGGTTAGTCAAGGAAAAAATATGAGTCCAAGTGCATTTGGTTTGAGGCCACATAAACCAACTCCCAATTAGGTGTTTGGAGTCTAAATCCTCGGCCAGTAATCTTTCCATTGAATGAGCATATCTTATGTTGAATAGTACATATTTTGTTGGCTTATCATTATTTAATCATTGTGCCATAAATCACTCAGTTGAATTTGGTGTGTCTTCACAAAGAACCTCTGTCCATCTCAGCTTGAAGTATTTCTGTTTTCTTGAAGCATGAAATCTATTATGTCAGCTTGTGGTTCTGTAGACCCTGGGCATGCCAAATAAGCATGGTGGTATTAAAGGGTCCTGTGAGTGGTTTGAACTTCATAGAAAGTCATCCTTCTTCTACAGTTGGATCTTAACCACAAGGTTTGAAACCTTTAATGTTTCATTGAAATAAAAAGTGTGGAAATTAAACTTGACAAATGAAAGGGTAATGGTAAGGTTTACAATATTAGAACTTATGTAAAATTTAAATGTTTATCCATTACCTTTAAAAATTAACCAAGGGCAATGTCAAATGA
>APFE030932871.1:120706-149544 GCA_000404065.3 Pinus taeda | reverse complement strand
CCATGGAGATTCGCCCATTTATTATATTTATAAATTTAGGGGGGGTTCTTAAAATTTTTCCTGGATAGAAGGACATATCAAGGAGAAAAAGGTAATAGTGTTGATTGATTCAGGCAGTACCCGTAATTTTATTCATTGTAAGATAGCAAAGGAATTGAATTGCTTCCTATATCCAGCACCAATGTGTCAAGTGATGGTTGCAAATGGAAGAACCATAAATTTCTCTAGAAAGTGCCATAATATCAAGGCCTATCCATGGGAGAATATGTGTTGAATAATCCAATGTTTTCCATTCCAATGGGTGGTGTTGATGTTGTTGGCATTATGATGCATGTGTTGTCCTTGACGGCAACTCACTTGTAACAGAACAAGTATATGGAAACTAGATGAATCTACATGTTAGATGAGAGGTGAAAGAATGATGGAACAGAGATATCAGAGGTGACCAAATGATGAAACAAAATAATGGTTCAAAGGTTTATGGATCAAAATCAGAAGCTTGACACGGGAAATTGTTGGTATTATGAATTAGGTGTTGTCCTTGATAGCAACCTACTTGATGAGTTGTCCTTGATGGCACCCATTTGATGAATGGATTACTTGATAAAAGTATAAATAGGATGTGACAGAATGCATGGTAGTTTTGCTTACAGATGTGACAAAATGCAGGGCAATTCAAAGGAATCAGTTCAAAAGTGATATATGATGGAAACTCACATTGTGACAGGCCTATTCAGAGGTGACAGAGTAATGGCACAGAAGAAAAGGATGATGAGAAAAAGGATTGCAGATCAGAATAAAAAAATTCAGGAAAGAGAATGTTTTAAGTTGTATACGTTGTTTAACCTAGTACAAGTAGCATATACACGTGAGTACACAGAATAAAAGGTGCGTATACATATGCACATAGTTTCATAGAAGGAAAAGCATGTATTGGATGGAAAGTTAAGGTTAAAGAATACCAGGGGTTCCTACCATGGTATTGGTCGACAATAATGAGCACAACAAAGAATATTGGTCCCATCAAAGAATACCATCGGCATAACTATGGCTTTGACCCGAGGTATTGAAAAAGGATAAAACTATATAAGGAGGTGAAGATCAAAGTGTGAGGGTGCACAAGTAATGGAAATCTTATGAAGAGATAAATCAAAAGAAAATATGCATGTTATGGGTTATTGATGCTTTGCTTGATCTGAACTGAGTATGCACCTGAGTGCTTGACGATGGATAAGATCTAATAGATATGAAATAATTATGCACTAACGATAGATTAGGATCATGAGACCTGAAATGACCTATCATGTATGATATGGTAATGGATAGGATAGATCTGAGTACTAACACATGTCTTATCCTTTAAATGCTATGATCTGTGTATATATGAAGTTGTTAAGAGTTGTGATGTTATAAGTCATTATTTGCATATCTATACGTAGGTTCACCTCAGTGAAGGTGTGTATACATGCAGGTTCGACACTTCCAAGTAGCGCATGTAGAGGAAAGGCTTATTGTTCATAAATTACTGATCTATCTCATTAGTGTTATTGTTTTACTGTTGTTTGTCAATGAAGTCTCACTAAATATGAAGTAAAATTGACTGTATAAGGAGATTGAGTCTAGTTGACTGATTGACTGAGTAAGAAGGGTGATCCTTTCTGCTATCTATTTAGAACTCTATGATATGATAGTAGATCTTCAGAATGTCTTTGGTTAGTACAGTTTTTATTCTTGAAGTGTTATGGTTCAGTATCTTTAGAGCTATACACAGGTTTGGTTATAGAAAGTAGCGTATACACATAGGTTGGTCTCATTGAAGTAGCGTATACATTTTGACATATGGTTTTTAAGGTTGCATTGGGTTATGGTTATTGGTGCAGTATTCTGGATTCAACTTTGTTTTCTAGTGACAGTGATCTGACTGATCAGATTGATTGTGTTTTTATTCAGAGTTGATGGGTTTCAGTGATTGGTTGATGCAATTGTATTTGATGGTTGTATTACAGTTGTGGTGATTGATTTTGAGCTTCAATGTTATTGATGGGTCCAGTATGAAAATTTATGAAACGTGGTCCTTGGCGAAAGAATGAAGGTGATAGCCTTTTGTAGGCCAGCATCTAAGTATTGGTAAACATATTAGCTAGTATAAGAGCTAAGGAGTTGGAGCTCTCTTCCAGTAGCAGTTGGAGAATAAGTGAAGGTTGTAGCCTTCTATAGGCTAGGTTCTCTCCTTCTTCAAGTGGGTGCCTACGTATTGGTACGATTTTTCACCAGTATAAGATTGTAAACAATATTTTCTTGATATTAAAATAAGACAGAGATAGCAACAGTAGGTGGTTTTCTCCCGCATTGGAATTCCACCTTAAATATTGTTGTTCATGTGTATTGCTTACGTGTGATGGTTTATTTTGTTATTACAACACATGGTTACTATTTATCTAATGTTTAATAAAGTACTAATGCACTAGATGAAGACAAACATATGATGAATTAATTAAATCATAAGTTCATTGGATATACGCTAATTGTCTTCAGAAAAGTTGCATACACACGCAAGTTACTTTCAGTAGAGTTACGTATAGAAATTTGAATATGAAATGTAAAAAGTTATTGATTTGGAAATACTTATTTCCCCCCCCCCCGCCCCCACCCTTGTGATTTTTCCCTAAATTGGTATCAAAGGGGTTCCTTTGGCAGAAGCTGATTGCTTGAAGGATATATGTTGTAACAATGGGAAAGAAGCAAAAGAAGAAATCACCTCAGAAGAAGAAGGCATCTCAAAGGAATAGTGACAACATGAGAGACAATTGGCTATTAGGTGAAAGCAATTATTAACATTTAGAATGACCTCAGATTGAAGATGAACAAGCAAAAGAATTATCAGGTACTAATTTTTGGTCCTCTGGTGATACATTTCTCTTTTCATGCAATATTGAAGATAATGAAAGTGACAGTGAAACAACTGAATTTGCTCTTATGGGTGAAAGTGAAAGAAATATAGAGGCACAAGTTAAAAGGCTCATAGAAAAAATTAGATATCAACAAGATCTATTTGACAAAATGGATTTTACCTACAAAGAAGAGATTACTAGGTTAACAACTCAGTTGGAGGAAGGAAATGAAATAAGGAAGCAATACAAAGAAAAGGAAGATCAATGTCAAAGACTGTAGGATGAAGTAACATCATTGAGAAATGAAGTGAATGAAAAGGATAAAAGAAGATCTTAAAAATTCAAATAAGCATAATGAAGAATGATTTCAATCATTTGAAGAACAAGAAAATGAGGTTCTCAAATTAAGACAACAAGTGGAAGAAGGAAGAAAAGTTGAAGAAATCATGAAGAAGTAGTATCTGGAAAAGGAATAACAATATCAGGTTGAGGTAAATATCCTAAAATGTAAATTAGAAGAAAAGGATAAACTTTATGATTTCAGGATAGTACTAAGATTTTGGATAATATTCATAGTAGTCAAAGGTCTCCTGCCATCAAATCAGGGCTTGGTTTTCATGAAACTATTAAAGGTGAATCTTGCCCACAAACTGAGGTAAGGTATTCTAATGTAAAATCTAAAATGTTCAAGAAGGAAATAAGAGGTCAACCCCATAAACAACCAAGGAAAGGAAGTCTTCAAAGAAAATCATTTACTCTTAATTATGGAAGTGTTAATCGATTCTTTTCTCTGATGAATAATGTTGAGTGTTCTATCTATCATAATTTTGGACATGTTGCAGCCAGGTGCAAAAGTAGAATTTCTCAAGCTAATAACCATCTCACAGAAAGATCATCAACTTCTAGGTACTTTAAGGGATATTGTTTTTCTTGCAATATGTTTGGTCACAAAGCTATTGATTGCTATAGAAGGAATATGAAATATATAAGATGTTATGTTTGTAACAAGTTTGGGCGTATAAAAAAATAATGTAGGGAAAAGTCTATGGATCATCGTAGACAATATGGTAAGCAATCAAATAAGCACATTTATATCAGGAAATCTGAAAAACATGAATCCGCCAAGAATCAAGAAAAGAAAGATCAAATAAGGTGTGATCTTGCTCTCTGCTCTTTCAAAGACGAAGATGGTAGTAGATGTTCTCATCACATGAATGGAAACAAGAGTAAAATGGAGTCTATGATGAAGAACCATCATGGTAATGGTATCCTTGGAACTGATGTTCTAGGATAAGATGCAGGAAAAACAAACTCAGAGGGAGATGAAAGTGTCAAAATTTAGTACTCCACCTTCCATACACATATATTATGAAGGATAGTCATGTGTATAATCAAGTTCAAAATTGAACAGTCATGTATATGTTAGTTTGATGAAGCAGCAGTGGGACAGACTTAGAAAAAGAGTCTGATATGGTTAAGACAATTATCAATATTCTTTTCTATTTTGATGATTGATGACTGTAGTTTTTGGATGTTATTTAGAGTTCATTTTGACCCTCATAAGTTGTTGATGACTTGATGTATAACTATTTGATGATAATTCCTTGATGATTATTACTGATATATGCAATGATCAGAGCTGACAGTGAACAGTTGGTGTTGGGTTGTGTTATATTCTTTCCACGACTAGCCGACGTAGTTAAACGAGGGGTTAGAAGGGGTCCAGAGCCCCCACCCCCCCTTCGCTACACCGATTTCTCAGCGGGGGGGGGGGGGGTCACAGGGTGTTTGAGGGGTGCAGGTAACCCCACTCTATGGGGTCCAGGGCAGCGCCTCGGAAAATTTTTCTTTTGGACCCTATGTTAGGTTGGGCAGACATGCCTATGGTTTTGTGTATGTTTTTCGCACATGGTTTTGGATGCAATGGTTTCCAGTCCATGCTATTGGATGCTTCAACATGTATAAATATGTATTGTAACATTGAAAGTAACATAATAAAAAATCAAACTAGTAGTCCCAGTTTTGGGATCCAGGGGAAATCTCTGTGTATATGTGTTTTATGTGTTATGCTCTTGCATTGTTTATTTTCAGTTTTTTAGAATTCCTATGCAGGTAATTTCTATATAGGGTTAAAACTTACATTTGGTATTGGAACTATTTTGGCTTCAAGGGGACGCCTTTGCTACTGAGGGGTTTCTCTCGGGCCTATGGTAGACCTTGTTTAGTGGGAGATCTGCGAGATTGATTCTGGTGGTGAAAGAAGATGGTGAGTAGTGGAAAGATAAATATCGAGAAATTTAATGGTCAAAGTTTTGAGTTGTGGAAACTCAAGATGGAGGATATGTCGGTGCATAAAGGTTAGTGGATCGCGGTAGATCCGGGTACTAAACCAATGGAAGTGTCCGATGAAGAATGGAAGAATTTGGATCGGAAGGCAAAGAGCACAATACAATTGTGTGTCTTAGATTTAGTATTGTTGAATGTATCAGGGGAAGCTACGACGAAGGCTTTGTGGGACAAGTTAGGGACTTTGTACCAATCTAAGTCTCTGGTGAATAAATTGTTCCTACAGAACAAGTTGTATAACCTGAGGATGAAAGATGGAGACTCAATGATAGAGCATCTGAATGCATTTAATACTGTGGTAAGCAAGTTATCATCTATTGATATTAAAATTTCATATGAAGATAAGTGCACCAGTTTGTTGTGTTCTCTACCAAATTCGTGGGATAGTCTGGTTATTGCAATAGGTGGAAATACAACTGCCTTGCAGCTTGATGAAATAGTCTCATCCTTGCTGATAGAGGAGATGAGATAGAAAATTATGGAGAGCTAAAATGGTGATGCCTTCTCTGTATAAGGATGGTCCAAGAACAGAAACAAAAATAAGTCATTGAGTGGGAGATCTAAATCTCTAGGAAAACTTGTAAAGGTGGTGTGCTGGAAATGCAGAAAGGAAGGGAACTACAAAAGGGACTATAAATCTAAAGCTCCTAATAAAGGAAAGGGATCTGATGATGATCCTTCTGCAAAGGCGAAAACCACCTCAGATGAAGGTGGGGATGTGTACTTGGCTTTTTCAAGTACACATGTAGATCATGAGGCATGGTTGATTGACTCAGGTGCATATTTTCACTTCACTCCCCAACGAGAGTGATTCTGTGAGCATGAGAAATATGATGGTGGTGATGTCTTCTTAGGGGATGATAGGAAGGCTAGAATCATTGGTCGTGGAAAAGTAAAGTTGAAGTTGCAAGGTGGAAGGTTTAGAACACTTCTAGGTTTTCTACATATTCCTGCTATTATCACTATAAAAGTTTTTAAAATTTTGGATAGCCCACATGGTTCCAAAGTTTTTATGTTAAACATGGTCAAGTCCATTTTATTGTTTTTTTTTGTTTTAGAGTCTAAATCATAGAATTGGAGTCTTGTTTCCATTATTAAATAAAGTTCAAAAACCTTATTTCTACTATCATAGATTGCACATTATTTCAAAAGTGTCATGTGTTAGGTTGTTTCAAAATTGACATGCGCTACAAAATTTCCTAGGATTTTTCGTAGCGCAAAACTCATAAAATGCACTATATGCACTACGAAATTGGGGATTCATAGTTACATGTTTTCGTAGCGCAAAACGCAGAATTTGCACTGGATGCACTACGAAATCGGGGATTCATGTCAAATCGAGTCTAATTGTCAAATCAACCTGAATTCGTTAATGTTTCATCATCAGGTGTTAGTCCATGAACCTTACCCATCACATACAACCATTCACTCTCATCATTATATTCGTTAGGGGTCTTTGTATGCACTCTTTTCAAAGTTTCAAAAAGAAAAGGTAAGGGTGAATTGGTCCTGGTCATTTTTGTGTTCCTTTCATGCATAAGAAGCACTTGGCAAGCTCAGGGTCAGCATACATTAGAATTCTTTGAAGGCTCAAGCGAGCAATCTCTCCATTTCAACTCAAGTGAGGCAATGTTCAAACTAAAACAGGGCAAGTTTTTTCAAGTCTCCTTTACAGGGATTTCAAAGGAGAAATGTCGGAAGAAAGAATAAATTGAAGCTTGCCAATATTGAGATTTCCAAACTTAAGAAAAGGGCAAGGAAACATGCAGTTGAGATAGAAAACTTCAACAAAATGAAGGCCCTATGGGAACATGAAATAAATTCAAAACCTCAAGTAGTGAGCAGAAAGGCCCAATACTTCACCTGGACTGTCCCTGCCATTAAAGAGGCAAGATACATCAGATGGATTAATGACAGGCTTAGAACCAATATCAGAGTGATGAAAAGGCAAATTGATGACCTGGAGATTCAAATGAGAAAACCTAGAGGACAACCTCAGCATAAAGGAATAGGGCAGTAACATGCAATACATAGCAGTTTCGTAGCGTGCTATGAAACTGTTGTAGGTGCAGTTTTGCTCTTTTTCATTAATCTTCAAAGGAAATAAGGGGATATTTTTGAAAGAGGATACTGCTGGAGAATATGAGGAGTGAATTTTAGAAGGTTTAAATCCCAAGTAAAGGAAAAATTCACAAAATGAAAAATGTTTTCCAGAACAAAGTTTTGCGCTACGAAATCACTGAAGCAGCCTTTTTCACAGAAAAACGGTTTTAAGTAGTCAACTTCTAGGAGCTCTTTTGAGAAACTGAAAGCATATTTTGGAAAACTGAAAGAGGCTATTCTTCCTAACATACCTATATACAAAAACCTATTTCAGTTTATTCAAATTAATTATGAGCTGGGAGAATTTGATGACTCAAATTGCGCTACGAAACTGTTGTAGGAGCAGTTTTTCAGAAATCACAATTTTCCAGTTTACACCTGATATTCAAAGATAGTTTCTGGGTAGTAGGAAAGGTATCGCAAAACACCAAGAGAAAATTTTGTTCAGACCATATTGGTATACAAAAGCCTCCTTCAGTTTTGCAAAATACATTGTTTATGAGGAGATAAAAGCTCTGTCCCAACACCTATTTTTCAGCCAAAACAGAGCAGGGGACAGTTTCCTAGTTTTCAGGGCAGATGAAGGAGAAACTATTGAAGGCTAGCTGGGGGGTTATGGACATCACCAAGTTTTAAGTTAAGAAGGAGCAGCTGTCAAAAACCAAATTTATTCCACATCCTAGGTTGTTCCTAGCATAATAAGGAGTTACACTCGTAGTTGTATTAAGACTCTAGGACTGTTAGTTAACAACTAGTTGTAATTAATAGTTTGTTTTAAGTATCAATAGGTGTCAGGTTAAATAAAATTTGAATCCCCCTCATGTTTGAGGAAGGAATACAAGATTGTAATTGACTCTATATATGACAAGAGGTGTAATGCACCAAGGGTGGGAAATTTTTGAGAAAAGCACTCATATTGTGTCATTGTGGAAGACTATGTTTTTATGTAATACAAAGTTTGGCTTTACTACTCAGGATTCAGAAGAGATTTCAATGCTTGATTGTCTTATTGTTGTCCTCATTTCCTCATTTGCATTGGTATGAATGTATGTTACTTAGAACTCATTGGCAATGCTCTAACTTCCTTCATGCATTTGTAGACTGTGTTTCCTACATGTTCTTATGTATTACTGATATATTGAACTCTTGATCCCTGACTTCCATGTTAAGCTAATATTGTTGTCATTCTAAACATTTTCTGACTCCATAAGCCCAATGAATGTTTATTGATTGTGTTCAACCATTCATACTCCTTCACTCGTTTCATAGAGTTAGCCATCTAATCTTTTACTAAAATCTTTAACCTAGTGAGAGAGTCCTCTCAAGTTGGGGAGGCTAAGCCTCAGCCAAAATTTGGTTTTAAATAGTTACTCAAGGTCTTCCTAGTCAGTGGACTATCGAGAAAAGGTTTTGAGATAACACCTACATTGGCCAGAAATCTGATTTTTGTAAGCAAGCTGGATGATGCAGGTGCAAAAACAATTTTCGAGATGGACACCTGCAAGATGGTTCGGGGAGCACTAGTATTGATGCGGGGAGTTTGGATTGGTACTCTATACAAGCTACAAGGTAGCACCATTGTTGATGGGTGCAACAGCTCTGTGGTTCCTGAAAGTGGAGTAGAAAATCTAGTGATCTCTGGAGAGAAGACCATGTTGTGGCATCAAAGGCTTGGACATACTGGAGAGAAGGGACTTCGAATACATCATGGTAAAGGTATGGTAGAAGGTATGAGTAATAGCTCTTTGGATTTTGATTTCTATAAAAATTGTGTATATGGGAAGTAGAATCGGGTGAGTTTCCCCTCTCGTGGTAAGAGGGCAAAACAGATATTAGAACTTGTGCACAATGATGTGTTTGGACTTGTGAAGTTTCCATCACTGGGTAAGTCTATGTACTATGCATCATTTATAGATGACTTCTCAAGGAATACATGGATATGTTTCCTTAAGAAGAAATCTGAAGTCTTTGACAGGTTTAAAGAATTTAAGGCTCTGGTGGAAAACCAAACAAAGAAGAAGATAAAGGTGTTGAGGATAGATAACGATGCAGAGTTTTGTAGTAAGGAATTTGAATAATTCTATAAGTGTAGTATAGCATGGTAGAAGACTACTCCATATACACCTTAGAAAAATGGAGTTGCAGAAAGAACAAACAAGACATTGATGGAAAGGGCAAGAAGCATGCTCAGTGGTGTCGGGTTAAGACAGGAATTCTGGGCAGAGGCGATGGAGACAACATGTTACCTGGTCAAGAGATCACATTCATCAGCATTGGAAGATAAGACTCTACAAGAGGTATGGACAGGTAAGAAACCCTCTCTTTCACATCTGAGGGTATTTGGATGTGATGCATATGTACATGTTCCAAAGGAGAAACGAACCAAGTTAGATAGTAAATCTAAAAAGTGCATCTTTATTGGGTATAAGGATGGTTTAAAGGGTTATAAGCTTTGGAACCCCATAACAAGGAAGGTTGTATACAACCAAGATGTGGTGTTTAGAGAGGTAAAAGATGTTATTAACCATGAAGTCCAACCAAAGGAACCTGAGATGATAGAGTTTGAGTTAAAGGAGGAAGAATCATACTCTACAGTGTAGGAGGAATTAGAAGATGAAGAGCCACAAACTTTGGGTGTAAAAAGATTAGTTCGAGAAAGAAGGAAGCCAAAAAGGTATAGTCCATCTACTTTCTATTCAAATTTTACTTTATCTATTACTGATGATGATCCCGAAACTGTGAAGGAAGCAATAGATTCAAAGGATGGAAAATACTGGAAAGAAGCCATGGTTCATGAAATGGCATCTTTGCACAAAAATGGGGCTTGGGATCTGGTGGAGTTGTCAGCTAGAAGGAAACCCATTGGTAGGAAATGGGTGTTCAAGAAGAAGACAAATGCAGAAGGAAAGGTGGAGAAATACGAGTTGGTAGCAAAAGGTTATTCCCAGGTGTCGGGAATTGATTTTGGTGATATTTTTTCTCTTGTTGCCAAGGTAACTTATATTAGATTAATTTTATCTGTTGTTGCTTCTTTTGATTTTGAGGTAGAACAAATGGATGTAAAGACAACATTTCTTCACGAGGATTTAGAAGAGGAGATCTACATGAAGCAACCTGAAGGCTTTGTGGTGAAGGGTAAGAATGAACTGGTATGCAAGTTAAAGAAGTCTTTGTATGGGTTAAAATAGTCACCAAGGATGTGGTATCAGAAATTTGATACATTTATATGGGGACTTGGCTTCACCATAAGCAAAGCAAATAACTATTTGTATTTTAAATTAATTAGTGGCCATGTTATTTATCTAGTCTTGTATGTGCATGATATGTTTCTGGTTGGAAATGACAATGAAATTATCTAGGATTTGAAGACCTGTTTGTCCTTCAAATTTGACATGAAGGATCTTGGTGCTGCAAACTATATTTTGGGCATGGAAATTAAAAGATATCAGACAAAGAGGAAGCTCTGGTTAAACCAGAGGAAGTATGTTGAGACAATATTGCAAAGGTTTAATATGCAGGATAGTAAACCGGTGAAGGTTCCTATTCCTGTAGGTGTAAAGTTATTTGCTAAACAGTGTCCCAACACACAAGAAGAGGAAGAGGACATGTCCCGTGTTCCATATGCAAGTGCAGTCGGAAGCCTGGTGTATGCGATGGTCTATACTAGACCATACATTTCACATGCAGTGGGAGTATTGAGCAAGTTTATGTCAAAACCAGGGAAGGAGCACTGGAAAGTAGTGAAGCAGGTTTTCAGGCATTTGCATGGCACTAGTGATTATGGTTTGTGCTCCAAGGAAGACCAGGATTGGATAGAGGGTTGGATATTCATGGCTTTCTTGATGCAGACTGGGCTGGAGATTTGGATCGAAGAAGATCTACAAGTGGGTATGTGTTTAACCTATTTGGAGCTGCAATCAGTTGGATGAGTAAGAAACAATCTGTAGTGGCACTATCAACTACAGAGGCAGAATACATGGTAGCCACTCATGTAAGCAAGGAAGAATTTTGGTTGCAGAGATTGTGTTCAAATATGGGGTTAGTATACGGAGCTATAAGGATAGACTGTGACAGCCAAAGTGCAATTTATTGGCAAAGAAACCTGCATATCATTCAAAGACAAAGCACATTGATGTTCAGTATCACTCTGTGACGGAAATGATAGAAGACAAAAAGGTGTTGCTAGTAAAGGTGGACACTTTAAAGAATACTGCAGATGCATTGAAAAAATATATGAGCTCTGAGAATTTCTCTTGGTGTAGATAAACAATGGGCATTGCAGGGCTAGATAAATGACTAAGCTATCCTGTGGCCCCCTATGGAAAGAAAACATCAAGTAGGAGAATGTTGGGTTGTGTTATATTCTTTCCATGACCAGTTGACGTAGTTAACCGAGGGGTTAGAAGGGGGCAGAGACCCCCCTTTCATTGCATTGATTGCATAGTGCGGGGGGGGGGGTCATAGGGGTTTTGAGTGGTGCAAGTAACTCCCACTCTATGGGGTCAGGGCAGCACCCCAGAAAATATTTGTTTTTTGACCTATATTGGTTGGGCAACCTACCTATGGTTGTGTATGTTTTTTTCGACATGGTTTTTGGACGCGATGGTTTTTGGTCCATGGTATTGGATGCTTCGGCATGTATAAATATGTATTGTAACATTGAAAGGAGCATAATGAAAAATCAAGCTGGTAGTCCTGGTTTTGGGATCTAGGGGAAAATCTCTATTTATATGTGTTTTATGTGTTATGCTCTCACATTGTTTATTTTTTGTGTTTTAGAATTTGTATGCAAGTAATTTCTGTACGGGGTTAAAATTTACAGTTGGCATAGGTTCAGGGGGAGAATATGATATGCTTCTAATAATGCATTTTTGGCATTATGTTTAGAAATCTTTGGTACATAATGATTCTTATCAATGATGAGGATTCTTATGTCGTTGAAGTGTTTAAATGATAGATCGTGCTATGATGTGGTCATGGTTGCCTATGATGAAATCTCAGATGACATTTATATTTCTTGAGCCACATAGTTGTTATTCAGATCGGATTAATAGATGATTCGGGTGATTCTTTGATGTGCATATAGTACATATGTTATGTTGCTTACATGGTGATCTTCATAAGTTCAAGGAGAAGAACAAATCTTGAGTACACAACTTCATTATTTGATGATGATAAGTGTCACTCATTTCTTTTATGTTGTTGTCATCATTCCTTCCAAGATGCATAAATTTCATATGGTGCAGGACTCCTATAGTTCTTGGCTCTCAAATGGTCGAGGATTACTGCTTTTGATGGTAGCAAGAAAATTTGACAAATAACTAAAATTGGCCAAGAGAATGATGTTATTGCAGGTTTCATTAAGACAGCTATTTGGAGACTTGGCTTACTTAGTCACGTAATGGTGATGACTTCTTACTTTATAATGATAGGTTTGGTTCTCACATATGTTTATAATGGTTGATGCTTATCAAAATGTGAGATGTTGGAAAACTCCTTTGTAATGATACATGGTTGATATATTGAGGATTGTTGTGAAAAGAACATGCAGTTCCTGCTACGATGATTTGATGATGATCTTGCAGTCATGGATGATGAATATGGTTATTTCACATACATATGATATGATTTGAATGGTTTTTGTATTACTTCTTGTAAATATGGCATATGCATAGCTAAGACATGGAAGGATATAGATAAAGGATTTTTCTAACAAAGAAAAAGAGAAAGTTGGTCTTGATAAGGTCAAGAGGATGAGTTGATATCTATATGCAACATACTTAGTCATAGGTTGATGATATTAAAGTTACATTGACATATCTTGCGAACTAATGATGGACATATATAGGTTGTTGTTCTTAATGTTGCTGATAGATGATTACAGTGCAGATCATACATGATGTATGATAGTTGCTAATAACTATCATGATCTTGTTTAGGCTGTTGGTCTTTGTCATAAATGTCATGTATATCATTTGATGTAAAGGTCATTGTTGGCTTGTTGGGGCCTGACCCAGGTTTGGAGGTGATTTAGCCAAACAAATCCTAGTACTACTGGCCCTTTCGGCAACAATCTGCAGAGCGTGGACTGAGGTCTCACTCAAAGTAGTATGGGAGGGTGCTAGAACCATGTTCTCGCACCCTGAAGATGTTTGATGGTTTCAAGTAGTCCGCAGTTCAACCTTGCGCTCACATCACTGCGCGTGCTTACCCGTACCCCGTAGCCTGGGATGCTACCTTCAACCAACCCTACTTGGGGACCAAACAATGTTATTATCCAAATCCTTACTACTAGCCTGATATCAGTTGATTAACTTAGCTTATTTGTACACTTTCAGTTACACTTAACATTATTGACAATTCATATAACTGTGTGCAGTAAATAAATAGTATAATTGTAATTTAAGATCAAACATGTAATAACTCATAATAGATGCACAGAATTTGTACCAAACCTTTCTTTATTAATCATTTCTCTAGTTACAGGCTCAATTCTACCCTACGCACTCAGCTGCAAGGGTCCATGCACTCAGTTGCAGACTCTACCAGGCCTCTGTGCACTTAGCTGCAGAGCCTCTTCCTACTACTACGACCCAAGACGCACTTAGACTCTTCTTATATGCTTTGCTATCTCATTTTATCCATTATACTCTATCATGATCTCCTTCTCTTTACAACTTAGAGCCTCACTCTTATTTATACAATCCCATGGTTTGTGGACCATGGGTAGGCCGACATTACATTCAAAATTAGGGCAGATAGCACTATGACTCTAACATACATTCCGTGCTCACAATTCATGGGGCTTTACAATATTACTCAAAACTTGGGCTTGTAGCCCCAAAACATGCTATGGGGGGATTCCATGCCCAACATGCCCCCAACACAAACATTGTGACTCGCCCTTGAGTCACTCTATCGGCACAGCGATCTTGGTGTGGAATCCTTGCAACTATTCTCGAATGTTGCTGATGTCTGTAGTGCACTGAGCTACTGCTTACTAAACCTGTCGCATCCTCTGTTCTGAGACCTCCGTGTCTGAATTGTTTCCTGATATTTGTACTGGCATCTACTGCGTATGTTTAAAGTCCTGCGCCTTGTCCTGCTCTTCGAGTCGCGAAGACTGTGCTTCAGCTGGCTAGTTAGATAGTCGGCCCACCCATGTAAGGCTTCAACCGGCTACCATTCACTTTTCCTAGGAATGGTTCTCCATTTAGTTTGACTAGCTGGATCACGCCTTCATCTGTGACCTCAACCATGTATGGTCCAAGTGAATGCATTTAGAATTTTTCCAGAAATTTTTCAAACTTATTGTCATACAAGAGCACTAAATCATTTATCTTAAAGGTGCGCAACTTGATATGGCGGTCGTGCCAGGCTTTTTCACGCTACTTTTGTACTTGCTGATAAAATATAGCTAAGAACCATTCTTCCTCGAGTTCTTCCAATTGCACGAGCCTTTCCTCCAGAGCTTCACGGTCCGTCATCCCTATGAGTGCGGCTATTCGCAGAATAGGTATGATATATTCCATCAACATGACATCTTCCACACCATAAACTAACTGGAAATGTGTCTGTCCTGTCATTTTCTTGCACGTTTTTCTGTAAGCCCATCGCACAGCAGGTGCGTGCAGATCCCAATCGTTTCACTACGCGTTGCACACTTTAGTCAGTGTGGTTTCCAATATTTTGTTGAAAGCTTCTATAGTCCCATTACCTTGTGGGTGATACGGTGTACTCTTCTAATGATACAGCTGGAACTCTTCTATGAACGTGATGATGGTTTCATTCAGGAAATGTGTTCCGCGTTCACTCATTAAGATTTTCAAACAGCCAAATCGATTCAACAAGTTTTCGAACAAAAACTTCATAGCTATAGCAGTTGTGCAGTCTTTGACCGGATGCGCTTCTGACCACCGTGTCAGGTACTCCATCGTGGTGGTCATGTAGTGCGTGCCTATATTTCCCTGAGGTTTGATCAGTCCCACAAAGTTGATTGCCCATTTTTTGAACAGCTGTAGCGTCATTTGTGGATTTAACGACATCTCATCCCTCCACAATGGTTTTCAAGTCCTTTGACATATATCGCAGGCCTTACAGTGCACTCTCAAATCCTGGTGTAGGGTTGGCCACCATAACCCTACGCAAAGAATCTTCTGTGCGGTCACGATTCCTACATAGTGTCCTCCTGCAGTGCCCCCATGTGCTTTTGTGAGGATCTAACTTTGCTCAAATTCAAGTACATATCTTCGCAATATCTCATCATTTACCATTTTGTATAGGTGCCCCATGATAACAGAAAAATTCATCGTGCACACCACCAATTCCTTCTTCTGTTAGATGGAGTATTCCTTCAGTGTAGTCCCTATTGTCTGAAATTGGATTATATCTTTGAAGTGCTCATCCACGATGCACATTGCAAAGAGTTGTGTGTTAGGTAATCCTTCCTCCAAACTAGTAGGTTCCTCGCCTGTCTCAATGTGTGACAAGTGATCTGGTCCTGTGTGATCCAAACCTTCCCTACCCTCCTGGGTGAGCACTGCTCCTAGCATGATACATGACGTGTCAACATGGACATGAAACTCCATATCCCATTTTGGGAAGACCAGGATTGGAGTAGAGGCCAATTTCCCCTTTAAGACATCCAAACTTTTCATGCAATCATCATTCCAGAAAAATGTAACATCCTTTTTCAATAGTTTTTCCATTGGCGTGGTGATTTGGGCATAGATTTTGATAAACTTTCTATAGTACTCAGTGTGTCCCATGGTAGCACGCAACTGTTTAACACTTCGTGGTGCTTCCAAATTTAGAATTACTACAATCTTCATAGGATCCACCATCAGCCCCTGTTAGCAGACCACATGTCCCAACAAATTTCCGAAGGGAAGGAGGAATGTACATTTCTTAAGGTTCAACACAATTTGGTGTCATCAACAAGTATCCAGCATCAAGCATAAGCTTGCTACATGACGCTTAACTAATCCGAAGACAGTCCAATCATCTAGATTGACCTCCAAGAACTTGTGGATGTATTCTTTGAACAGAGAAAAAACGATACGAGAAAATATGGTTGGCACATTCTTCAATCCAAAAGGCATAACGGTGTACTGAAAGCAACCCCATTCCACTGCGAAGGTCAATTTTCTCCTGTCTTTCGGTGTTATCTTGATTTGATGGTATATCTGTGAATGAGTATGCTTCCTGGCTGCCAACATTTTCCAATACTTCATCTGTGAATGGTGTTGGAAATGGGTCATGTACACAGGCATTGTTCAACTTCATGAGGTCCACACATATTTTTATTTTGCCCTTCTGCTTTTTCTCCTGCACTACCATAGGACTCACCCAGTCGGATTCTTCCACTAGCTCAATAATTCTGGTTGTGAGCATTTTGTCTAATTCTTCACGGACCTTTTCCTTATACTTTGGATTCAAGCGGTAAGGCCTCTACTTAACTGGCTTTGAGTCGGGTTTTAGGGTGATATTCATCATCCGTAAGTCGCCAACGATCCCTTTTAAATCCATAATTTTGGTTAGGAACAAGTCTTGGTATTCGTGGAGTAACTCAACAATCTTATCCATTGTGGAATCATCCCAATAGTCTCCAAGCATTGCATACTTTGGCTCTGCCTCCATTCCAATGTTTACCTGCTTTGTTTTTAGCAACATGGTGATTTCGGGATCCTCAATCAATGGTCCTCGAACCTCACGATAGCCTTCCATTTATGGAATGTTAATATTTCATGGGTCCTCATCATCCTCCTCAATATTTACATTGTAACACTCTAGCATGCAGCTCAACTATGTCACCCATTCTCGCTGAAGCACTTCCATTGGCTCTTGGGGTATTTTGAAGATAGATTCTTTTACTTCTTGTAGCGCATCATCAACAGTATCCCACCAACGACCTTTGAACATGAATGTTAGAAGGAATCCTTCATGTAAGATATCCCATTCTCTCATGCCATGCGGAGCTCTTTCTCAGTATACCAATTCATGGGTATGACATCCAGAGTATGACAGAACAAATGCACCCATTCTGGTTATGGCTCTTCCCCATAGATCTTGGTCCATTTCGCAAGGTGTGTACGTGGATCATCCCATCCGTCATACTTGTCTGCTAACTACATCTACAATTTCCCAAATTGTAGGCACATCATCCCTCTGCATCTGTGCTAGTCCTCAAAGCTTCTATGATGTGTGCCCCACCACCTTGTGGGTGTAGCGCGCAATGCTCATTTTAGAGCATTGAATCGCTACTGTTCTGGAACTGTGCTTTCAAATTTGTTCAGGAATTCATCCACCGTTGTCAACCCATCATACATAGGCAGATCCCTTACCTCTATTGTCATGCAACGTAGTGATCTTACCATCATGTTGCAATTGAGTGTGGTTACCTCATGTAACCAATTCTGCCATCGTTCTATTTCCTCATTCGAATCTGATGTGCAGGAGCTTTTGCTCTCCCACAAAATTCGGCCATCTACTATAGGATTCACCCAATCCTATTCCTGAGCGATTATTGTAGATATAGTCTAGCTCACCGTCGCCTTCGTTGTCGCGCGCTCGCTCTGTGTAGCGTGATACTAGCCTTGCTGTCGTGAAGCAGCTTCATACATGTCTCCAGAAAGGTAGTGATCATTGAAGGATCCATCTCCGGCTCTAGTTGATCCTTACTACCTAGAGTGAAGGCCTCCGTGAAGCTCTTCTTAGCTTCCATGAATGTCTCTTTCGTGCGCTCTAAATCAAATTCAGGTTCATTTGTAGGAGCCTTGCGAACCCACGTACTTTCTTCAGGTTGCTTACCTTTGTCATCTCCTCTTGTGATACTGCTTCGGAGCACTATGTTTACATTCGGGTCCTCTTCGCGCAGCTCAAACCTCATCATTTGCAAATTCTAAGTCAAGGAAGGCTGGAGTATCCATTTATCACATAGCCTCGCTATCAGTTTACTGTAGTCCTCTGTCTCATGATCAAACTAAGTACAATATAAACACGATGCTCTCATCGGATTTGTATAGTTGGGGGCATAATGCCCTAGCCCTCCACAATTGTAACAAATCAACTGTCAGCGACCCCTTCCTCGTCCCATTCCACCTTGACCTCATCCACTCCCCTGAAATCTAGTGCACGCCATCCTTGCATTTGGATCAAGGGCTCATGTTTTGGTCTGTACTCTATAGGCAGGGGTCTGACCCATCATTAGTTCATAGCTTCTACAGGTACACTCATTATGTCGTACTGACCGATAGAAATTACAAAACAATTGCTGGGACGTCTACGTATACTTCTGTAATAGGTGATTGTTATTTGTAGCATGTTTTCCTCCTATCTGACAAATCACACACCATAATGCAGGCGTCGCACTCGTTCCTAGTTGTGCCTCTGGTCTTAATGGCATTGACCCTCCTCCCACCAAGTAGTTCACCGAAGACTAGACAATGTTGCTTGTCATGCCCCTGGCCCTTGCATTTTATGCACCATACATCCTTGTGTGCCTCTAGCCAAGTTTTCCTATCCTGTTTCAAACTCTGCATTTCCAGATAAAGATTTTGCAGTTGTGCATGGATTTGTTAGACTCCCAGGCCAGGATCTTGTATTGGTTTCTTGTGTAGTCTCATTGTTGTTATGCTCTGATACCACTTTTTATGCTCTTAACCTACAAGATGATACAAGAATACCCAATATGCACAGAAATATACCCAGAACATAGAACAGTGAGAAATAACAGCTGGTATGTTATTATTCAGAAAGTAATGTTCATTTGCCTCTTCGAGGGGGCAACCTCCAATAGAGCAAAGCTCGATTACAAAATAAGACACGATGCTCCTCACATGGAGTCTCTATCCTTTATATATGACTCATCCATGCAATACCATGGAGCAATACCATGGTTCTTATTAATACCATCTATCTAATACCATGGCCCATTTGCAACTAACTGTGGTCCCGTCATTAAATGCTAGTTAACCACTTACAATTATTAATATGGGCTTTATTGACTCTTTACTTAACTATAACTATGACTCGATCCGACTACATAAATAAAGGGGTTAGGGTGGGACCCTAAAAATTGCAATCTCAAATGCTTCGGCCTGGGTGGATAACTTCTGCTGCGACAACATTGTCCTTAAATGTGGCGTTAGTGATGCTAAAAACCATGAGTGGTGTCGTCCATCTGTCAAGGTCATGTTGGCTTTGCAAATCATACTCTTCGGTCTCTGATCTAGATCCCATGGGGTTTCTCCTGGAAGCATCGCGATTTCCTTAAACCCGATAATCGATTGTGTCTCTGACTTTGGCCTGCTAAATTCTTTGTTCAGCGCAGCCTAGATACCTGTGATCCCCACGTTTGGATGGTCATTAGAATTCTTAATGTACCATATTAGTGCATGATCCTGCAATGCGCTCACCAACGTTCCCTTCTTTATATTGTCATCCATGACTCCTTGTGCTTCCCATACAGCCCTTACCACAAACCAAAATTGGTCTAGATCTTCGTTTCCTACTCCTCTGAATACCAAAAATTTTATCGCACTCACCATATTGAACTGTGGTGGTGGTGGAGGTGGTGTGGGCAGAGATGGAGGTGAATATGGTGAAATTGATGGTGGTGTAGGTGGAGGTGGTATGCACGGAATTCGCTGCCTTATCATACTAATCGCGCTTCTCGAAGAAACTTTTGTGAGCTCCTCCTCACTTTCTTACCGAGGAAAAATCAAGGGGCTATTCTCTATCTCTACGCTTCCTTCGTTTCTATAGATCCTCCCACTTTGTGTAGCCCCAAACATCAATTTCTTTGCATAACCCACTTTTCACATAGTAGCATTTTAATCCAAGTGTTCAAATATTTAATGTACTTACCTCGCGATCCTTTGAGGAAGTGTCATTCTGCCTCATTGTAGCTAACTGCCATATCTACCATGAACTCAGTGATAAACCTTCCTATAATTCGACCAAGCCAATGGTACATAGTGTACACGATCTTATCTTCCAATGCTTCTAGTCTGCACACTAATTCTGGAGTCCACACAATTGGTTTGTCGAGCCTACACCTTCCTTGACTGTCTAATAGCTTCGCGATCGACTCATATAATTTAGAGGGGAAGGATGCAAAGAAAATCTCATGGATTTCCGTATATAAGTAGCTCTCCAACCACTGTTCTTTTGATACTCACGGGTTCCTATTTTCCTGCACCGTGAACTCGTGAATCTTTCTGTCCAACCACCCTTCAATTTCTTTCTTCGTTGGATTTGAGTGAGATGACATCAGACATCCCTTATGTAGATCTTGGTCCCGGCAACATAACCATTTTTTGGCTTGTTGGGCCCTGACCCAGGTTCAAAGGTAATTTAGCCAAACAAATCCCGGTACTACTAGCCCTTTTAGAAACAGTCCGTGGAGCACAGACTGAGGTATCACCCAAAGTAGTATGGGAGGGTGCTAGAACCAGGTTTCTGCACCTTGGAGATGTTTGATGGTTTCAAGTGGTATGTGGTTTGACCTTGCATGCACATCGCTACGTGCGCTTACCTGTACCCCGCAACCTGGGATGCTGCCTTTGCGCAACCCTACTCGAGGGACGAACAATGTTATTATCTAAATCCTTACTAGTAGCCTGATAATAGTTGATTAACTTAGCTTATATGTACGCTTTTAGTTACACTTAAAAGTATTCACAATTTATATAAGTGCACACAGTAAATAAATAGTATAATTGAAATTTAAGATCAAACATGTAATAACTCAGAATAGATGCACAAAATTTGTAATAGAACCTTTCTTTATTAATCCTTTCTCCAGTTATAGACTCAATTCTACCCTGCGCACTTAGTTGCAGGGGTCCACGCACTCAGTTGTGGACTCTACTAGGCCTCTGTGCACTCAGTTGCAGAGCCTCTTCCTACTACTATGACCCAAGATGCACTTAGACTCTTCTTTTATGCTTCACTATCTCATTTTATCCACTCTACTCTATCATGATTAGCTTCTCTTTACAACTTAGAGCCTCAGTCTTATTTATACAATCCCATGGTCCACAGACCATAGGTAGGCCGACATTACATTCAAACTAGGGCGGACAACCCTATTGTTAAGCATTGGAAAAGGTATGTATTTACCATCTATTTCTTCATCTTTTCCTTTAAATCATAACTTCTTTACATTCTAAGATGATAATATGTTAAAGGATTATGATAAGAATTAAGGAGAGTTGTGATTGATGTAAAATGATTAAATAGTGTCTTTTTCTATGCATAAAGTGAAGAAAATGGAAAATCACTATTCTGGAGGAAAAGAAAAGGTAGAACCAACTGTTGTCCCTATGACAGGAAACCACATCCAGACGAGAAAATCAAGATCGGAGCGCATGGACCAGGAAAAGCAAGAGAAACCGTGACATCAGTGCAAGAGAACAAAACGATAATTGAAGATCAGAGATATGGAGAATCCCTTAGGCTACTTTGATCCTGAGGGATCACTACTTCAAGACTTATCTATATTTTTGATACTTCCGCCTGACCATTATAAAAAGGGACAGTGCTGCTAGCCCAAGGGGGGGATAATTGTTGGTTTGTAGAATTTATTGTTGTAATCTAAACTTTGATCATCGACTCTCTTTAAAAGAGCAATAGTTGTAATTGTTCCTTTATGATTAATATATAACTTAGTTTTTATTCCGTTATCTGATCCTGGAGTAACCGCAGTAGTGTGTCCCTGGTGGCTAAGGGCCCGACCCTAGTGGATCACTTGCTTTCTATATCATTATTTTACGATTAGAGTCGTGTTTGGTTTGATTTCCTTTGCATTTCCTTCACTTGCTTTATTCAGTAATCTTCTATTCCTTAACATTTCATTGACTTGCTCTGTTATATCGAATTTGTAATTGAATAGCAGGATTATTATTTGCAACTGAAAATGTTATGTTGTTCATTTTAAAATAATATCGCACTGTCTAATTCAGATATTACTGTTCATTTATAGATTGATATTGTTGTTCATTTACAGATTGATATTGTTGTTCATTTACCAATTGGTATTGCTGTTCATTTAGCTAAATTTCACTTACAATTGTGATTGTTGTTCATTTAATTGTTATCCCATTATAACTACAATTTGTGTTCCTTTATACCTGTGGTTAATTTCTTGTATGTTAGAGTAAGATTACTAATTCTATAGTCGTTGTGTGTTTACACTTGATTAAGTGTGCTATTCAATTTCCGTAGACTTACTTAGGTTTGTTGTTCCTTTCTTAGATTGCTATTCAATTCATTTATTATTTAAAGATTTATATTCAAATCTTTTTGGTTAAGATTGTTGCTTAACTCATTCCTGTAGATTAAGCTTTGTTGTTCAATCTTTTCAATAGATTAGTTATTGTTCCTTTTCTGTTAATTGAATTGTTATTTCAAGTATTTGCTTTGGTGTGAATAGAGAGATCTACAACTGTAGTGAACATTGACTACTATTGTCTAGTTCTTAGGTTGGAGATCTTGCCTTTGATTGATTTTCATTTACATCAGTTTACAGGGGAAAGAGTTATCATTACTGCATCCTTGACTGATGATTGTTGTAGTTTCTTGAGTGGATGATTTAGTTACAAAACATTTAAGTTTCTTGCCATTACAAGTAGAGTTTGTTTCTAGCATTTATTTACTTTTGTAAAGCACTATACTGCAAGCATTACTTTAGAACAAGTGACCACCTTAGACTGAGTACACTCTTGAGATAAAAAAAAAATCGTACCTAGATTGATAATTAATGTAGGGTAAATAGAGGTTAAAAAGACCCTTTTTATCACTCAACATTTTGGCGTCGTTTCCGAGGAGAGTGTAGCCATTTGTTTCTTTTGAAAAGAGAGTAGTGTAAAGTACCTTCTAGGAGAGAGTTAGGCTTTAAAAATGGAAGGTAAGAACCTGCATATGGAGCATGTAACAGCCCTGCTCCCCCGCCCTCTTTCCTGCAGATTTGTTGTTATTTCGGGTAGAAATAAGTATTTGATTTGTGTGCATGACTAAGTAGAAAAAGCCTAAAAAGAATCTTAAACTACTACCCAAGCCTGATAAAGCTAAGGGGCCAGTGACCCTTAGCTGATTGACCTTTACAGACAAAATCCTCAAAAAAGTAGAATCTCAGTCGTCAATAGGACCTAGAAAAGCTACTTCTAGTCAACCTACTAGTTCCCTTTAGGCCACAGAATCACCATCCGTAGCCTTTGCTGAGGTGCACAGCCAAACACAGCAGTAAGATTTTCAAGAAATTAAGAATTCTTGCCCAAAATCGTTACAAGAAGGGAACCTTCGTAATCTCTACAAAGGAAGAGGAGAAATAGGGGAAACTGAAGAACCAAGATCTCCTCTTGGAATAGTTCAGCCATTAAGCAACCCAGATACGGGATGTGCTGTCAAAATCATCCAGAACAAAGCTGAAGAACCTAAAGAGCTAAGATCCCCCCAGACATTAGTTCATCAAGGAAGTCTCATCATCCCAGGCAAAGGAAGTGTTGTTAAGGTCATTCCTGTTAAGGTCATTCCTGTTAAGGCCACTCCTGCTTCTTCTAGCTAGCCTAAGAATACCCTCCTAGAAATCCCAGAAGGATATTGGCACATATTTGACCAAATGGCCCAGAACCAACGAACCCCCCAAACCTCCACACTGCAATATCCCATTGTAGATACTGCAGTTAATGCACCTATGGAGGCCATTCCTCTCCAACATATTCCTACATTCCATGGCCTAACATCGAAAGATCCAGACACATTTTTGTTTGAATTCGATGTGCTATGCCAGGGGTATGACTATACCACTGATCCCCAAAATCTAAAATTATTTCCCTCTACATTAAAAGGGGCTACTTTACGGTTTATGGGGTTAGGTGGAGGTGTTTTAAATTACTAGGATCAGATGAAAGGTGCTTTCCTGAAGAAATATCAGGATTATTATAGGTCTAGAGAGTTAAAGGATGAAATATTTCAGATGCTAACTGGACCTAATGAGACACTATAAGAATATGTTGAACGTTTTCAGTATAATCTTCAAAGATCTCCTTATGCATCATTACCCTTACCTGATAATGTATTAAAAACGACATTAATTAAAGGGATGAAGGAACAATGGGTTGAAACACTAAATATTATGGGAAAATGAGACATTTATCAAGAAAATTTTGCCGACATTATTGATTTATGTATCAAGAGTTCACGATGCAGTACAAGGCTAAAACCAACAGAATGTGGCAGGTTCACAAGGGACAACAAGATTGCCGGAGAAGGAGTAACCCGCACAGAAATTGGAAATTTACTGGAGAATTTCAAAACTGATATATTGGGGACTCTGAAATGCAACTCGATATTATGCAAGCTAAACAGAAACAAGCATAAGCAGAGAAAAACCTGGCAATATTCTACCCCAGATGCAGAAAGAAACACAACCACAAAGAGTGCCCACTAGATGCAGTTCAAGTCTGCGCTATCTGTACAAAAGATCACTCCACAGAGAACTGCCCCACTTCCTAGTTTGAAAGCAGTATATAAAGAAGCGGAAGAAGAATCAGAGCCAGTGTACCTACTCAATCAACATCGTCAATAGCACCCTTGACAACCAGGTATGTCCTCCGATCCTTCTTCTTCTTTCCAGCCTCCGCAATATCATGCTCAGCAATATAATACAATGTGGCAAAATCAATGTCCCTTTTCAAACTGGTCACAACAACCATTTCCTTCATCACCATGGCCGAATCAAACAAGCCAATCTAATTGGCCAAATTTTCCCTACGCTCCACCATATTGACAAAACAATGCATATCCAACACAATGGTCCCCTCCCACTTTTCAGAGTCAATCCTGGCAGACAAACTGGCAAAGACCAATGAATCAGCCAACCGAAACCATTCCACTCCCTCAACCTACACTGTCAGTGCCATATGCACTACAACAAAATTCCCACTCCAACTTAAGACCACAACTCCCAGTCCAACCCAACCTAAACCCAAATAACAGACCGGTTCAATATGTTCAAATAATTGAAACACCAGAACTAGAAACCGATCTAAGGGAGTGCAACGACCTTCAATTAAGGTCTAGGCGTATTATAAAAACTGAGGGAGACAAAAATTCTCAAGCTGAAAATTAGTTACCCATAGAACAAACGCTGCAACAAGAAGGTGTGGGCAGACAACAAACTCATGATCAAGCAACCACGTCTTCTCCCCCATTCCCAGAATGATTAATCATACCACGCCCTATAGAACATCCTGACTTTGGTATTTTGGGAGAACTTAGAAACTTGTGTATAAAAATCCCACTCCTCCAAGCTATCCAAGATATCCCAATATATGCAAAAACCATCAAAGAGCTATGTATAAGGAAGCCAAAGAGGAGAATAACAAATAACCCAACAGTCCAAGTAGTTGGTACCCTATATAATCTGTTATCAGGAAGAGAAACAACTGTCAAATATGAAGACCCACAAAATCCAATAGTGACAGTGCAAATCAATGGACAAACCTTTTCAAATGCCTTAGTTGATTTAGGAGCTACAATTAATATTTTAAAAACCACCACTTGTCAAAAACTAGGCATTACATCAGTGGAACCAACCTCCACCTTATTAGAACTAGCTGACTGATCAGTAGTTAGGCCAGAAGGTACACTGCAACATGCCATGGTATCCATTGATTTCTGGGAATATCCTGCTGACTTTCTAATAATCAACCCCAAAAACTGACTCGATGGAGACCTGTTAATTTTAGGTAGTCCTTGGTTTGTGATTGCTGATGCTTACATTGGCTGCTGACAACGTAGTATGACTATAACTAGAAGGAGTAACATCAAAAATCTAGCTCTATACCCTCCAGCCCAGCCAAGTGTAACGATAACAAAAAGTAACATCTTGTATCATACCTCACAGAAAACATTAGATCCCCATTAACAATAGAATATGCCCTTGATTTTAAAGATCAAACAAAGGATGATGTTATTAACAACTTCATTAACCAAGCTAAATCTATATCCCATGTACAATGTCACATGATAGAGGCAACATTTGACAATGAACTAGAAGAAGTCTTAAAGACACTCATGATAAAAAAAATGCCCACTACCTCTATTTCAAACAACAAAACTATAGATATTGAGCCAGGAAAAACCTTGAACATCAACAATAACCTGACTCTTGAACAAGAAGAAAATTTGGTCCAACTGCTGAGAAAATACAAGGAATCTTTTGTATGGGGTTATCTGGACATGAAGGGAATTGATCCGCAACTGTGTACGCACCATATTTATACAGAAAGGGATGTTAGACCTGTTCACCAACCCCAACAAAGTCTCAACCCTCATCTGAAAGATATTGGGAAAGCTGAATTACAAAAACTTTTGGATGCAAACTTTATTTATCCAATCTCTGATAGCAAGTGGGTCTCTCCACTAGTAGTGGTGCCAAAGAAGAATGGAAAGTGGAGGATTTGTGTAGATTACAGGGAATTAAACAAAGCAACCCAAAAAGACCACTTTCCCCTTCCATTCATTGATCAAGTATTAGATACATTAGCAAGAAAGAAATTCTTTTCTTTCTTGGATGGCTTCAGTGGATACAATCAGATTCATATTGCACTTGAAGACCAGGACAAAACTACTTTTACTTGTCCTCGGGGAACATTTGCCTACAGAGTCCTAAAATTTGGCATATGCAATGCCCTTGCCACATTTCAGAGGGCCATCCTCAGCATCTTTTCAAATTTAATAAGTGAAGGGCTCGAAGTATATATGGATGATTTCACACCATACGGAGATGATTTTGAGCCAGCACTAGACACATTGGAAAAGGTGTTGCAACGATGCATCGCCACCAGGCTCTGTTTGAGCCATGAAAAGTGTTATATGATGATGACTAAAGGGATCATCCTAGGTCATTATATGTCAGTGGCTGGAATATAGGTAGATCTAGCCAAAATTCAAATAATCTTGTTAATACCTACTCCTACCACACAGACAGAGGTACGCAGTTTTCTAGGATTTTCTGGTTATTATAGGAGATTTATAGAATATTTTTCTCAAATAGTTGCACCGCTATACGCACTCACAAGGAATTTTGATTTTGTTTGGACAGATAAATGCGACCATGCTTTTGAGGATCTAAAAAATCTTGTGTCAACAGGCCCAGTACTCAGAGGCCCAAATTGGGACCTGTCATTTCAAATTTCATCAGATGATTCAGACATAGCTATTGGAGCAGTCCTTGGGTAGGAAGAAGACAAAAAACCATATGCAATCTATTATATTAGCAAGAATTTGTTAGGCCCCTATACTACTAGTGTAACCCCTTACTGTTATTAGTACAACCCCCTATTATATTGTTGTACCCATGTAGTCCCCATATTGTTACTATTGCGCCTTATAGAAGCCCACTATTGTTATTATTATGCCCTTACATTATTATTGTTATGTCAGCTCTGATTATATTATGACCCCTTAGACTCCTATATATAGAAAGCAGGTATTTTCATTTGTATCATCCAAGAATTGTTCATTTATGTAATGTAAATGAGGTTGCCCCCTGGAAGAGGTTGAATTATAAGGTGTTGATCTATCTTTTCTATCTTTTGTGAGTTGATTTCATAACATTTGGTATTAGAGCTTTGGATTCTAGGGTTTCGCTGCTCCTAATAGGTCATCGTGGCATTTTCACTATAACTTTTTTCTGCGACGTTTCAGAAGCAACAAAAAAAAAAACCCATTTGAGACAGAATCGCACTGAACCTTGGGTCCAAATTTTAGAGCTTTTCATGCTATATTTGCAGAGATATGATTTGAGGAAGTTGGTCTTTTTGCAGACTCCTAAATTACATTCCAAATAGGTGACCTCAGGAAAATCATCATAACTTTCTCTCTGAACATCAGATTGAAATTCCATAAGAAGGTACAAAAAGAGGACATACTGTAGTTTCTTGTACATATATTTTAGAGCCAAAGGTCAAAACAATGACACATGGTATGTCATACAAGTTTGCTCTATTGAACTAGTCTATAATTAGGTCATTGTGGGAGATTTGGCATAACACTTCCTTGGAGAATCCAATTTGTATCAGACTGGTGGCAATAGAAAGAGGACACAGAGGGCTACTGCAGGTCGCAATTTCAGAACTTAAAGATTCGAAAGTACAAAGTTATAGTCATTTCAATATTGAGCTCCTAAACTCAAGAAAAAGCAAGATGAGGAAGTTTGATGGCAAGGATTCGTTAAATTGGATAGTTTAGATGGAGAAATATTTTGATCTACATGGTGTACCACTGTTACAAAAGGTATGTATTACATCTTCATATTTAGAATCGGATCAATTTTTATGGTATAATGGGCTTTGTTCTCGTAAACAACTTGTTACGTGGTCAATTTTCATGGAGCAAATGATAGCACATTATGAGGATACAAAGAGCAACACCACAACAATTGGAAAGAGTAAAAGGGCTTTGTTACATAGTGGAAAGTAAAATTATGGC
>APFE030932871.1:89105-117258 GCA_000404065.3 Pinus taeda | reverse complement strand
ATCCGGCCAAAATTCAAATAATTTTGTTAATACCTACTCCTACCACACAGACAGAGGTACAAAGTTTTCTAGGATTTTCTAGTCATTATAGGAGATTCATAGGACATTTTTCTCAAATAGTTGCACCTCTATACGCACTGACAGGGAATGTTGATTTTATTTGGACAGATAAATGCAACCGTACTTTTGAAGATCTAAAAAAGCTTGTGTTAACAGCCCCAATGCTCAAAGGCCCAAATTGGAACCTACCATTTCAAATTTCATCAGATACTTCAGACACAGCTATTGGAGCAGTCCTTGGGCAGGAAGAAGACAAAAAACCATATGCAATCTATTATATCAGCAAGAATTTGTATCCTACTGAGCTAAACTATACCGTAACTGAAAAAGAGTTTTTAGCTGTAATACATGTTGTAAATAAATTTAGGCATTATATCACTAGATATCCTGTTGTTTTATATATATATCACTCTACCATAAAATATTTAGCAAATAAACCTATTACAAATGGTAGGGTACCAAGATGGTTTATCTTATTGCAGGAATTTGACATCACAATAAAAGATCGACTTGGGAAAGAGAATCTTGTAGCTAATTTTCTCTCACGAATGCCGAAGCCAGCGGACGCAAAAGTAGTCAAAGATCAATTCTTAGATGAACATTTATTTGTTGTTACTGTCAAGACACCCTGGTATGCTGATGTTGCAAATCATTTAGCAATAGGCAAATTACCAAAGCATTTGACCCCCAATGAACGAAAACAGGTTGTGCAATGTAGTACCTGATTTTTTTGGATTGGGAGCTACCTATTTTATACAGGGGTAGATATGTACATCAGAAAATGCATCCATGAAGATGAAATATTTGACATTCTGAAAGCCTTTCATGATGGACTGTGTAGTAGACATTTCACAGATCGAAGGACTGGTCACAAGGTTTTGCAAACAGGATATTACTGGCCCACAATCTTTAAAAAAGATAAGAAATTTGTTCAAGCCTATGACAGTTGCCAAAGAGTAGGATGCCCTGGACATCTCGACAAAATGCCTTTAAACCCACAGCTAGTAATTGAACCATTTGAGCATTGGGTGCTCAATTTTGTTAGTCTAATCAATCCATCATCAAATTAGAAAACATATATTCTAGTAGCAACAAACTATGTTACCAAATGGGTTGAAGTAGAGGCACTTCCAAGAGCTACAGAGGACTCTGTGATTCATTTCATGTTCCAAATATTTGTACAATATGGCCTCCCAAGGGACATAATCATGGATGGAGGACTACAGTTTGTAGGTAATAAAACTGCTGCAACATTAAAAAATTATCACATTCAGCACAAAATTACCACTTCGTATCACCCACAAGCAAATGGCCAAGTAGAGAGCACGAATAAAGTGATAGAGGAAATATTGACAAAAACCATTGCATCACACAGGCATGATTGGGTTTCAAGATTGCTGAAAGCCTTGTGGGCATACCGAACAACATGGAGAAACACCACCGATTATTCACCATATCAGCTAGTATTTGGAAAGGATCCCATATTTCCAATAGAGTTAGAAATACAAACATTAAGAACAGCACAGGAGGTCGGTCTAAATTTAAATGAGGCCTAGACAAATAGATTACAGAAAATTAATGAGATAGATGAAATTAGGCTCTCGGCTCTTCAACGCACTGCATTAATCCAACAGCGGGGAGCAAAATGGCACGACGCCTTGATCAAAAAGAAAATCTTCCACGAAGGAGATTGGGCACTCCTATATGACTCCAGGTTTCAATATTTTCCGAGAAAACTTCAGACTCGATGGCTTGGACCGCATGAAATCCAGAAAGGGCATGAAAATGGCATCATTACTTTGACTACTATTGATGGATCTAGACATACCTTTAAAGCAAACAGCCATCGAGTGCATCTGTACCATAAACCGCTTACTCGGGAATCCTTCTACCAGCAGCTCCAGAAATATTCTGATATGCAGATTCTTGTTGAGGAAAATAATTCTTCCTCGGCATTGGTTCACTAAGTAATTTCATTGTTCTTAAATCTTGTACATAACCTTTTCTTTTCTGCTTGTATAAATTACTTTTTGTACAGATTTTTGCATTTATGCATTTTTTGCATTTTTCTGTTTCTTTCCAAAGGAATAGCATTACACCGTTTTGCTATTATTTTACGAAGAAACAACACTTTTGCATTTTGTTGTTCCTTTCCGAAGGAACAACATGTCCGCCTTTTTGTTGTTCCTTTTCGAAGGAACAACACTTTTGCATTTTGTTGTTCCTTTCTGAAGGAACATCATTTCCACCGTTTTGTTGTTCCTTTCCGAAGGAACAACACTTTTGCATTCTGTTGTTCCTTTCCGAAGGAACAAAATTTCCATGTTTTTGTTGTTCCTTTCCAAAGGAACAACACTTTTGCATTTTTCTGTTCCTTTCCGAAGGAATAGCATTTCTGCCATTTTGTTGTTCCTTCCGAAGGAACAACACTTTTGCATTCTGCTGTTCCTTTTTGAAGGAACAACATTTCTGTCGTTTCGCTATTTTGTTCCGAAGGAACAACACTTTTGCATTTCGTTGTTCCTTTCTGAAGGAACAACATTTCCACCTTTTTGTTGTTCCTTTCCGAAGGAACAAAACTTTCATGTCTTGTTGTTCCTTTCCGAAGGAACAACATTTCTGCCTTTTCATTGTTCCTTTCCAAAGGAACAACACTTTCATGTTTTGTTGTTCCTTTCCGAAGGAACAACACTTCCAAATTTTTGTTGTTCATTTCCGAAGGGACAACACTTTCATTTTTTTGTTGCTCCTTTCTGAAGGAACAACACTTTTGTTTTTTGTTATTCCTTCTTTCCAAAGGAACAACATCTCCACATTTTTGTTGTTTCTTTCCGAAGGAACAACACTTTCATTTTTTTACTATTCCTTTCCGAAGGAATAACACTTTTGTTTTTTTGTTGTTCCTTTCCGAAGGAACATCACTTTCGTTTTTTGTTGTTCCTTTCTGAGGGAACATCACTTTCGTTTTTGTTGTTCCTTTCTGAAGGAACAACACTTCCGCATTTTTGTCATTCCTTTCCGAAGGAACAACACTTCCACCAGATTGTTTTGTTGTTCCTTTTAAAAGAACAACCATTCTTCACATTTCTTTCATTTCTGTCGTTCCTTCCGAAGGAACAACAATTTTGATTTCGGATGATCTTAGGTTGTTCCTCTAATGAATCGGTATTTTACTTCAGACTTGCTTTATTTTCTATTTTGATTAAGGAACAACTATTGTTCCTCTTAAGGAGCAGCACTTTCAAGTATGTTCTTTTTCATTTTCTTGCTATTCCTCTTAAAGGAACCACAATTTTTATGTGCAGATGTTCTTTTTTTGTCCCTCTTAAGGAACAATAGCTATTCCATCTAAGGAATAACACTTTTTGAGTGCATTTTTTTTTGTGTGTGTGTGTTTCATCATTCAGAGGATTTTTGTGAATGATGGTTCATTTAAGGCACAACTATACATTTATGCAAGAATACAAAAACTAGAGGATACTGAAATCAGCAAACCAAGATCATTATCTTTAGAGAAATTGCTTTGAATCAATAAGAGAAAAGAGGATAGGACACAACTATCTATATCACTTTGTTGTCTTTATTTTCACTAAAACCAATTTGATTGATTATTTGTATCATGTTGGTTCTTTCTAAATCTTCATAATTCTCTTTGATCATTATTATTGAATAAGAATAAGGGCATATTTTCCTCTATTGAGATGTTCAAACTTCTTCCACCATCCATACACTTAAGGAGTGATGAGCCATCCTCTGTATACAAATAGGAAAGTGTTATATAAAAAGAAAGAAAAAAAGAAAAATATATATCTATATGATTACTAACATCATTTGTTAGATGAAGGATAGGGGGTCTCATCAAGAGCCATCCTACCATGATCACAAGGAAGAAAGTGAAGTGACATTCCCACTATGGCCACCACACCGGGGATATGATCCAAGAGGCATATCAGAAAACAAAGAGTCCTTGGAATAGGAGGTCTCATCACGAGCCGGCCTACCCACCTTTCTCTCCTTCCTGGTGAATGGCATTGTGATTCATCTGGTTACTAAGCCAGCACAATGGCCTCCATTCTGACATCACACAGCACCTTCCTAGTCATACACAAAGGATTATGGTTCCAAGGGTGAAATAAGCAACTTTGTCAAGGTTATGGACACCTTCAAACCTTTTATACTTGAAAATCATTTATAAATCAATCATAATGGTTAAAGTGGATAATGACTACATAAGAACTTTTACTTACGTCAGCTGTCCTATCCTCTATTTTTCGCATCATATCACGGAATTTCCATATTTATTCACAATTTCCATCATAAGCCTCGATTTCAGTAATCCGTTGATTTTTGTAAACATGTCATGGATCTATACGCCATTCCTTTATTCTATTGTATGACTGCAGTCCATCATGTTGCTCCTTTATTTGTCAGCCGAGGACGACCTATCATATTTCAGGGGGGCACGGGTGACCTCCATAATACACTGGCATACGTGTCAACTCCTCATTTGGAGGTATTATGACTCCATTAAAACTCAGGAATAGAAAGTTTCACGATATTGTATTTCCCAATATGCACAGCTTACTATTCCATCACCATTTCTGTCTTTTTGATCTGTAAAAAATAACAGTGAGCTAAAGCTTGAACAACTTGCTATTCCATCGTCATCTCTGTGTTTTTCTTAATAGTGTGCTAAGCTTGAATAAATGGGAGGCAAATCAATACACAGCGAACCACAGGCGTTAATGGTCTTTGACACACGAAATTTTAGTAAGAGCAGGATGGATTGTCTACCTTACCCTACTACAATAGTCTAACGAAACGGTGGCCATTGAATTTCTGTAGAATCTGCAGGAAAATCATTCCATGGTGAGGGGGAGGAAAATAACAGCAAAAAATGTGATAATTGCTAAAGTTTCAGGACTACCAGCCGTTGGACCAGTATGGACCCTAAAAAATATGAGACTACAAGATGCTATAACCATCTTCCGGGATGAAGGGCAGAGCCTTACTGTCAAAGGAAAAGGACTCCTGTCGGCAACCCTAGGAGAGCCTTGGGCAAAATTAGCCAGAATTGTACAAATCTACATCACCTGCAATGGAAGAGAAGACGTGGTAAGACCATGCCATCTCAAACTGTTAGTTGTATTAAAACAAAAGTGTGCTGTGAATTTGGCCGCATATTTAAATTTTTTATTGCATGATGCTACCCAAAGTATAAGAAAATCTCTTCATGTAGAATCAATAGTAAGTCATCACAGTTTAATTCAGCTAATAGTCAGTTACAGTCTTGCCTAACAGCAAAGTAGCTGGGAAGAATTGGTTTTCTCAATAGATGAGGGATTGGCTTTACTAGCCCCAAAATGAAAAAACATTGCTAGCACATCAATTAGACTGCAGAAACGAAGACAATCCGCAAGATTGGGGAAAAGCAGAGGAATGTTGGGAAATTCCCAAGGAAATAGTAGCCAGCCTATATAAATACATGACTTAGAGGACGAGAAACCCCCACAACTTGAAGGAGGGGAAAATGAAGAAGAAGAATTAGAAGAAAATGAAGAAGAGGAACTAGAAGAGGAAACTGAGCACTCCGGCCAAGAAGAAGGGGAGGAAGTAGGACCACCCAGTGAAAGCCCATTACAAAACCCTCTGAAAGAAGATGAATTGGCCAAAATTTCGGCCAATATGGGTGAGTATGTCCAGCCCCACAGCCCATTCAACCCCGATATCAAGGCAGGACAAGCACATGAACATGCTGCTCACAGTAAGAGTGCATCTGAGGAGATATGTGATGAGGAAGAAGAAGAAGGACCATAGGAACACTCTGCTCATAGTAAGAGTGCATCTAAGGAGATGAGTGATGAGGAAGAAGAAGAAAGACAATCACAGGAACACCCTGCTCATGATAAGAGTGCATCTGAAGAAATGAATGACGAAGAAGAAGTAGAAGCAGAAACCACTCAGGTAACAGCAGATCAAACTAGGGTTTCCTCTCCTGAAAAATCTAATCAGGAGAGCGAGAACACTGAAGAAGTGTTCCAAGTAGAAAAAATGGAAATAAGCCAAGGTTAGGGTACAATCCCTGAAGAAAAAAACCCAAGCCCAAGAAAATAAACAGTTGTTCCTTTGAAGAAAACAAATGAAATCACAAAGCTGTGAAAGGAATAGTAGAGACTGCTAAATGTAATTAAACAACTCAGACAACAAATAAGGGTCCTAAAAATGGGGAAAATCTCAAAAAGAACCCCTAGAGCAAAGCATGCAGCCACCCAAGTGAAACCCCATAAAAGGAAGACCAAAAGGACTCAAGTCAAACCCATTATTATTCAGGACCGCAAGGAACAACATATGGCTGTTACAAATGCAGAAGCCCAAATAGATAACACACCAGTCTATAATAAGGACATCTAGACAGAGGCATTGTCCTCTAGCATCACGACTGACTGGATAGTTCATGAGAAGGAAACTCAGACTATAAAAACAGATGTTGCAATAAGGAGATCTAGGTAGATCTCCAGCCCAAAAATGTCATGATGGATAATGATCCGAGGATAGTGAAACTTCAAAAAGATCTGGCATAGGCCCAACAACTGATAGGAAAGCTCACAGAGGAAACTGTTCCTCAGGAGAAATATTAGAAGTTACAGCAGCAGGTAAAGAACATCAATGCATCGAAGAGCAAGGCCTTCGATAGATGGCGAAGGGCAAAGGAAAAAATTAAAAAGGTAACCAGTAGACTAGACACAGTTATGAGTCAAATGGATACCTTATGTTCTCTATATACTGATGTTCTAGTATGTAGGGCACCCACCAAAAACTATGCTTTGTTTTTGATGGAAAGGTATTTACAATTAAAAATTAAGGTTGTCAAGGTAGGGGTGCCTATAGAGCTAAAAACTATTGATGATTTCATAAACTATTGTAAGCATTATGGGGTGAAAGTCTAGCGATTGTTATGTGAGTTCTATTTGCATAATATTATGTTGGACGGTGAAACAAAAAAGAACCCTAGCCCTTTTGTGGGTGATATCCAGCTTTCAGCATTCATCTCTTTTGTTGTTAACCAAATAAAATGGCTTAAAGCCCATAATACCTTCTAGAGATAGGAGAATGGGTTAGATTTGTGGGTAAGGGTTAAACCTAGAAACCCATTGCAACTGTGAAATAAGCATAGAAGCTTAATGAGAAAGAAAGGTGTGATCGAAACATTGGGACCCATTCACACAGAAGTTGTCTAGCAAGGGGTAGAATACTTCCTAGCCATCAAAGACCTTGCCATAGCAGCAGCCGAATTCTGATACCAGACTTCCAATCGGAATATTCAAAATAGAGAGCCATTCAATTATGAAAATTTTAAGCTAGCTATTAATCGCTTGGTTACCTATGGTGACCTCATCTTGAGAGAAGGCCCATCTTGGTTAGGTTGTAGGTTTCGAAGTCCAATCATCTCGTATCCTGCACCAGGGTATAGAGCCCTATATGAATTGCTTGAAGATCAGACAAGGAATATTTTTGAAGTTTTAGCTAGAAATCATGGTTTTAGACCACTGCATCAAAATCGTTCTCCAGCCTATTCCCTAACTGCCTTGCATGTCAATTACAATCTTTTCATGAGGGCATGAAAAAGCGTAAGTAAGGGGGTGTGTTGAGCATTAGAAAAGGTATGTCTTTACTATCTATTTCTTTATCTTTTCCTTTAAATCATAGCTTATTTACATTCTAAGATGATAATATGTTAAAGGATTATGATAAGAATTAAGGAGAGTTGTGATTGATGTAAAATGATTAATTATTGTCTTTTTCAATGCAGAAAGTGAAGAAAATGGAAAATCACTATTCCGGAGGAAAAGACAAGGCAGAACCAACTATTGTCCCTTTGAAAGGAAATTGCATCTAGACGAGGAAATCAAGATCAGAGCGCATGGACTAGGAAAAGGAAGAGAAACCGTGGCATCAGTGCAAGAGGACAAAATGATAATTGAAGATCAGAGATATGGTGAATCCGTCAGGATCCTTTGATCCTAAGGGATCGTTGCTTCAAGACTTATCTTTATTTTTTATACTTCCACCTAACCATTATAAAAAGGGATAGCGTTGCTAACCCAAGGGGGGGATAATTGTTGATTTGTAGAATTTACTGTTGTAATCTGAACTTTGATCATCGACTCTCTTTAAAAGAGTGATAGTTGTAACTTTGCCTTTATGATTAATATATAACTTAGTTGTTGTTCCATTATCTGATCCTGGAGTAACCATAGTAGTGCGTCCCTGGAGGCTAAGGGCCCAGCCCTAGTGGATCACTTGCTTTCTGTATCATTATTTTACAATTACAGTGATGTGTGGTTTGATTTCCTTTGCATTTCCTTAACTTGCTTTATTCAGTAAGCTTATGTTCCTTAACATTTCATTGACTTTCTCTGTTATATAGAATTTGTAATTGAATAGTAGAATTATTATTTGCAACTGAAAATGTTATCTTGTTCATTCTGAAATAATATCGCACTATCTAATTCGGATATTGTTGTTCATTTACAAATTGATATTGTTGTTCATTTATATATTGATATTGATGTCCATTTATAGATTGATATTGTTGTTCATTTACCAATTGGTATTGTTTTTCATTTAGCTACAGTTCACTTACAATTGAGATTGTTGTTCATTTAATTGCTGTCCCATTATAACTGCAATTGCCATTCCTTTATACCTGTGGTTAATGTCCTATATGTTAGAGTAAGATTATTGATTCTATAGTCCCTGTGTGTTTACACTTGATTAAGTTTGTTGTTCAATTTTTGTAGACTTACTTAGGTTTGTTGTTCCTTTCTTAGATTGTTGTTCAATTCCTTTATTAGTTAAAGATTGATGTTCAAATCCTTTCGGTTAAGATTGTTGCTTAATTCATTCCTGTAGATTAAGCTTTTTTCTTCGATCTTTTCAATAGATTAGTTGCTGTCCCTTTTCTGTTAATTGAATTGTTATTTCAATTATTTTCTTTGGTGTGAATAGAAAGATCTACAATTGTAGCGAACATTGACTACTATTATCTAGTTCTCAGATTGGAGATCTTGCCTTTGATTGATTTTCATTTACATCAGTTTACAGGGGAAAGAGTTATCATTACTGCATCCTTGACTGATGATTGTTGTAGTTTCTTGAGTGGATGATTTAGTTACAAAACATTTAAGTTTCTTCCCATTACAAGTAGAGTTTGTTTCCAGCATTTATTTACTTTTGTAATGCACTATACTGCAAGCATTACTCTTGAACAAGTGACTGCCTCAGACTGAGTACACTCTTGAGATAAAAAAATTGTACTTGGATTGATAATTAATGTAGGGTAAATAGAGGTTAAAAATACCCTTTTTACCACTTAACACCTATGACTCTAACATACATTCTATGCCTGCAATTCACGGGGCTTTACAATATTACTCAAAACTTGGGCTTGTAGCCCCATAAATGTTGTGGGGGGATTCCATGCCCAACAGGCATGTAAGGACCTATGTTGTAATAATTGTCATATTCTATCATGTCTGGAATTTTGAGATCATGTCAAATATGTAATCCCACTTGGTTGGGTAGTTGAGTCAAATTTGTATCCCCATTTGCTTGGGAGATTGATGTATGTGGGAGTCATTGGTGATAGGAAGGTCATACTCACATAGTTGAGTTATAGAGTCATGTTAGCCTTTTGAAAAATATTTCTACAGACTTTGCATGTGCTCATGGGGAGCATGGACAGTATAGTGCATCTTGTCATGTACTAAGGGGGAGTTTGATCAAAGAAAGCAGCATGTGTCTAGGGTGATCATGATCAGTATTCATATTCACAATTCAGATATAGAAGTCTTCATTTAACATTCGTCAGCCCTTTTCCCTTGATTTTAAAGGGAGAGAGTAGCTTGGTGTTTGGAGAGTAGCTTGATGTTTTGAAAATATTGTTGCTTGTCTTGATGGTATTTATATGTTGTGGTGACTAAACACCAAAGTGGTTGACATCAGGTCCAAAGGGGGAGATTGTTGGCATTATGATACATGTGTTTTCCTTGATGGAAGCTCATTTGTAATAGAACAAGTATATGCTAACTAGATGAATCTATAGGTCAGATCAGAGGTGAAAGAATGATAGAACAAAGATATCAGAGGTGACAGAATGATGGAATAGAATAATGGGTCAAAGGTTTACAGATCAGAATTAGAAGCTTGACAAAGGAAATTGTTGGTATTATGAATTAGGTGTTGTCCTTGATAGCAACCTACCTAATGAGTTGTCCTTAATGACAACCTATTTGATGAATCGATTACTTGATAGAGGTATGAATGGGATGTGACAAAATGCATGGTAGTTGTGTTTACAGATGTGACAAAATGCAGGGCAGTTCAGAATTGATGTATGATGGAAACTCACATTGTATCAAGTGTATTGAAAGGTAACATAGTAATGGCACAAAAGAACATGATGACGAGACAAAAGATGCAGATCAGAATCAAGAAATTTAGAGAGAATGTTTTAAGTTGTATATGTTGTTTAACCTAGTACACGCAGGTACACAAAATAAAATGTGTCTATATGTATGCACACGGTTTCGTAGAAGAATAAGCGAGTATGGGATGGAAAAATAAGGTTAAAGAATACCAGGGATTCCTACCATGGTATTGGCCCATGGTAATGAGCACGGTGAAGAATATTTATCCCATCAAAGAATACCATCGACATAACTATGATTTTGACCCGAGGTATTGAAAAATGCTAAAACAATATGAGGTGATGACCAAAGTGTGAGGGTGTGCAAGTAGTGAAAATATTATGAAGAGTTTGATCAAAAGAAAATGTGCATGTTATGGGTTATTGATGCTTTGCTTGATCTGAACTAAGTATGCACCTGAGTGCTTGACAATGGATGAGATCTAATAGATTTGAAATAATTATGCACTAATTGTGGGTTAGGATAAGGAGACCTGAAATGACCTATCATGTATGATATAATAATGGATAAGATGGATCTGAGTACTAACACATGTTTTATCCTTTAAATGCTATGATTTGGGTATATCTAAAGTCTTGAAAAGCTGCAACGTTATCAGTCATTATTTTCAGATCTATACACTGGTTTGCCTCAATGAAGGCATGTATACACGCGTGTTCGACACTTCCAAGTAGCGTATGTAGAGGAAAGGTTTTTGTTCAGAAATGACTGATCTATCTTATCAGTGTTGTTGTTTTACTACTGTTTGTCAATGATGTATTTATTAGATCTAAGGTAAAATTGATTGTATAAAGAGATTGATTATGTTTGACTGATTGATTGAGTAAGAAGGATTATCCTTGATGCTATATGTTTAGAACTCTGTGATATGATAGTAGATCCTCACAATGTCTTTGGTTAGTATAATTTTTTTTTTAGAATTTTTATGATTCAATATCTTTAGAGGTATACGAAGGTTGGGTTACAGAAAGTAGCGTATACATGCAGGTTGTTCTCATTGAAATAACATATACATTTTGGCATATGGTTTTTAAGGTTGCAGTGGGTTTGGGTTATTGATGCAGTGTTCTGGTTTCATCTCTATGTTCTAGTGACAGTGATCTGACTGATTATATTGATTACATTTTGCTTCAGAGTTGATGGGTTTCAGTGATTGGTTGATGCAGTTGTATTTGATGGTTGTATTACAGTTGTGGTGATTGATTTTGAGATTCAATGTTACTGATGGGTCCACAATGAAAAATTGATGAAACATGGCCTACATATTGTGTTGATGTGTACCAAGAGTATCCAATCTGAAAATTTATGAAATGTGGTCCGTAGAGGAAGAGTGAAGGTGGTAGCATTCTTTAGGCTAGTGCCTACGTACTAGTAAACATGTTAGCTAGTGCAAGATCTAGGGGGTTGGAGCTCCCTTCCAGTAGCAGTTGGAGAACGAGTGAAGGTTGTAGCATTCTATAGGCTAGTGCCTACATATTAGTAAACATATCATCCAATGCAAGAGCTAGGGGGTTGTAGCTCCCTTCCAGCAGAAGCTGGAGAACGAGAGAACGTTGTAGCCTTCTACAAGTGGGTGCATGCATACTAGTATGAGTCCCTGCAGATACAAGATTGTAAACGGTATTATCTTTATATTAAAAGAAGAAAGAGACAACAAAATAGGTGGTTTTCTCCCACATTGGGTTTCCACCTTAAATCTTGGTGTTCATGTGTGTTACTTATGTGTGATGGTTTATTTTGTTATTATAGCACATGGTTATTGTTTATCTACTTTTTAATAAAGTACTGATGCACTGGTTGAAGACAAAGATATGATGACTTAACTAAATAATAAGTTCACTGGATATATGCTAATTTTCTTAAGAATAGTCACGTACATAGACAGGTTACTTTCAGTAGAGTCACATACAAAAATTTGAATATGAAATGTAAAAATTTATTGATTTAGAAATATTGATTCACCACCCCTCCCCCTCTCAGTAATTTTCCGTTAATTGGTATCAGAGGGGATCCTTTGAAAGAAGCTTGATCACTTGAAGGAGATCCTTTGTAACAATGGGAAAGAAGCAAAAGAAGAAAGAACCTCAGAAGAAGAAGACATCTCAAAGGAACAGTGACAGCAGGAGAGACAATTGGATATTAGGTGAAAGAAATTATTCATATTCAGAATCACCTTAGATTGAAGATGAACAAGCAAAAGAATTATTAGGTCCTAATTTTTGGTATTCTGGTGATACATTTATCTGTTCATGCAATATTGAAGATAGTGAAAGTGACAGTCAAACAACTAAATTTTCTCTTATGGGTGAAAGTGAAAGAAATATAGAGGAAATGTTAGAAGGCTCACAGACAAAATTAGAGATCAACATGATCTATTTGACAAAATGGATTTTACTTACAAAGAAGAGGTTACTAGGTTAAAAACTCAGTTGGAGGAAGGAAATAGAATAAGGAAGCAGTACAAAGAAAAGGAATATCAATGGCAAAGGCTACAAGATGAAGTAACATCATTGGGAAATGAAGTGAATGAAAAGGATACAACAACCAAGGAACTAAAAGAAAGAACCAGTTACTGTGAAGGTCTTGAAGTTGTGGTTGTCTCTCTAAAAGGAGATCTTAAAAATTCAAAAAAGCAGAATGAAGACCGACTTCAAGCATTTGAAGAACAAGAAAATGAGGTTCTCAAATTAAGACAACAAGTGGAAGAAGGAAGAAAAATTGAAGAAATCATGAAGAAGCAGTATCTAGAAAAGGAAGAGCAATATCAAGTTGAAATAAATATCCTAAAAGGTAAATTAAAAGAAAAGAATAACTTTTACGATTTGAAGATAGTACTAAGCTTTTGGATAATATTCTTAGTAGTCAAAGGTCTCCTACCATCAAATCAAGTCTTAGTTTTCATAAAACTATTAAAGGTGAATCTAGCTCACAAACTAAGGTGAGGAATTCTAATATAAAATTTGAAATGTTCAACAAGGAGAAAAGAGGTCAACCCAATCAACAACCAAGGAAAGAAAGTCTTCAAAGAAAATCATTTACTCCTAACTATGGAAGTGTTAATCGATTATTGTCTCTGATAAATAATGTTGAATATTCTATCTGTAATGATTTTGGACATGTTGTAGCTAGGTGTAGAAGTATAATGTCTCAAGCTAATAACTGTCTCACAAAAAGATAACTAGCTTCCAGGTAATTTAAAGGATATTGTTTTTCTTGCAATATGTTTGGTAACATATCCATTGATTGCTATAGAAGGAATATGAAATATATAAGATGTTATTATTGTAACAAGTTTGGGCATATAGAAAAATAATGCAAGGACAAGTTTATGGATCGTCTTAGACAATATGGTAAGCAATCAAATAAGCAAATTTATATCATAAAATATGAAAAATATGATTCCACCAAGAATGAAGAAAAGGAAGATCAGGTAAGGTGTGATCTTTCTCTTTTCTCTTTCAAAGATGAAGATGATAGTATATGTTCTCAACACATGACTGGAAACAAGAGTAAAATGGAGCCTCTGATGAAGAACCATCATGGTAATGGTATTCTTGGAACTAATGTTCTAGGATCATGTACAGTCAGAACAAACTCAGAGGGAGCTAAAAGTGTGAAATTTCAGTACTCCACCTTCCATATGAATATATTATGAATTATATTCATGTATATACATTAGTTCTAAATTGTACAGTCGTGTATATGTTAGTTTGATGAAGAAATAGTGGGACAGGCTCAGAAAAAGGGTCTGATATGGTTCATACAATTATCAATTGTCTTTTATGTTTTGATGATTGATGCCTAAAGTCTGTGGATGTTATTTAGAAGTGATTTTGACCCTCATAAGTTTTTGATGACTTGATGTATAACTAGTTGATGATGATGCCTTGATGATTCTTACTGATATATGCAATGATCAGATCTGACAGTGAACAGTTGGCATAGGTTCAGGGGGAGAATATGTTATGCTTCTAATAATGCGTTGTTGGCATTATGTTTAGAAGTTTTTGGTACATAATGATTCACATCAATGGTAAGGATACTTATGTTGTTGAAGTGTTTAAATGATACATCATGCTATGCTGCGGTCATGGGTTGCCTATGATGAAATCTTAGATGATACTTATATTTCTTGAGCCACATAGTTGTTATTCAGATCAGATTTATGGATGATTCATATGATTCTTTTGATTATACATATAGTACATATGTTATGTTTCTTACATGGTGATCTTCATAAGTTCAAGGAGAAGAACAAAGCTTGAGTACACAACTTCATTATTTGATGATGATAAGTGTCACTCATTTCTTTTATGTTGTTGTCATCTTGCCTTGCCTTCAAATATGCATAAATTTCATATGGTGTAGGATTCCTATAGTTCTTGGCTCTCGCATGGTTGAGCATTGCTTCTTTTGATGGTATGAAGAAAGTTTGACAAATAACTAAAATTGGCCAAGAGAATGATGTTATTGCAGGTTTCATGAAGACATGGCTATTTGGAGACTTGGCTTACTTAGTCACATAATGATGATGACTTCTTACTTTATGATGATAGGTTTGGTTCTCACATATGTTTATCATGGTTGATTCTTATCAAATGTGGGATGTTGGAAAACTCCTTTGTAATGGTACATGGTTGATATATTGAGGATTGTTGTCAAAATAACATGCAGTTCTTGCTATGATGATTCCATGATGGTATTATGGTCATGGATGATGACTATGGTGTTTTCACATACATATGATGTGATGTGAATGGTTTTTCTATCACTTCTTGGAAATATGGCATATGCATAGTTGATTCATGGAAGGATATAGATAAAGGATTTTTCTAACAAAGAAAAAGACCAAGTTGGCCTTGATAAGGTTAAAAGGATGAGTTGATATCTATATAAAGCATACTTAGTCAAAGGTTGATGATATTAAAATTGCATTAACATATCTTGCGAACTAATGGTGGACATATACATATACAAGTTATTGTTCTTGATGTTGCTGAAAAATGTTTATGGTGCAGATCATATATGATGTATGATAGTTTTTGATAACTAGCATGATCTTGCTTAGGTCTTTGGTATTTGCCATAAATGTCATGTATATCATTTGTTGTAAAATTCATGTAAAGACCTATGTTGTGATAATTGCCATATTCAGTCATGTTTGGAATTTTGAGATCATGTCAAATATGTAATCCCACTTGGTTGGGTGGTTGAGTCAAATTTGTATCCCCACTTGGTTGGGAGATTGATGTATGTATGAATCATTGGTGATAGGAAGGTCATACTCACATAGTTGAGTTATAGATTCATGTTAGTCTCTTGAAAATATTTATGTAGAATTTGCATGTGCTAAGGGGGGGCATGGATAGTATAGTGCTTCTTAGCATGTACTAAGGGGGAGTTTGATCAGAGGATTCAACGTGTGCCTAGGGGGAGCATGATCAATGTTCATATTCAGCAGTTCAGATATACAAGTCTTCATTTAACATTGGTTATCCCTTTGCCCTTGATGTCAAACGGGGAGAGTAGCTTGGTGTTTGGAGAGTAGCTTGATGTTTTGAAAATCTTTGTACTTGTCTTGATGTTATTTACAAGTTGTGGTGACCAAACACCAAAGTGGTTGCCATCAAGTCCTTAGGGGGGGATTATTGGCATTATGATGCCTGTGTTATCCTTGATGGCAACTCACTTGTAACAGAACAATTATATGGTAACTAGATGAATCTACAGGTCAGATTAGAGATGAAAGAATGATGGAACAAAGATATCAGAGGTGATGGAATGATGGAACATAATAATGGGTCAAAGGTTTACGGATCAGAATCAAAAGCTCGACATAGGAAATTGTTTGTATTATGAATTAGGTGTTGTCCTTGATAGAACCCTACTAGATGAGTTGTCCTTGATGAAAACCTATTTGATGAATGGATTACTTGATAAAGGTATAAACATGATGTGATAGAATGCATGGCAATTGTGCTTAGGGATGTGACAAGATGCAGGGAAATTCATAGGAATCAATTCAAAAGTGATGTATGATGTCAAATCACATTGTAATAGGTCTATTCATAGATAACAGAGTAATGGCACAGAAGAACAGGATGATGAGACAAAGGATTACAGATCAGAATCAAGAATTTGAGGAAAGAGAATGTTTCAAGTTGTATATGTTTTTTAACCTAGTACAAGTAGTGTATACAGGTAGGTACACATAATAAAAGGCACATATACGTATGCACACCATTTTATAGAAGGAAAAGTGTGTATGGGATGGAAAATTAAGGCTAAAGAATACTAGGGGTTCCTAACATGGTATTGGCCCATAGTAATGAGCGCTGAAAAGAATATTGATCCTGTCAAAGAATACCATTGGCATAATTATGGTTTTGACCTGAGGTATTGAAAAAGGATAAAACTATATAAAGAGGTGAAGATAAAAGTGTGAGGGGGCGCAAGTAATGAAATCCTTATGAAGATTTAGATCAAAAGAAAATATGCATGTTATGGGTTATTGATTCTTTGCTTGATCTGAAGTAAGTATGCACCTGCGTGCTTGACGATCGATAAGATCTAATAGATCTGAAATAATTATGCACTAATGATGGATCAGGATCATGAGACCTGAAATGACCTATCATGTATCATATGATAATGGATACGATAGATCTGAGTACTAACACATGTTTTATCCTTTAAATGCTATGATTTGGGTATATCTGAAGTGTTGAAAAGTTGTGATGTTATAAGTCATTATTTGCAGATCTATACGGAGGTTCGCCTCTATGAAGGCACGTATACATGTGGGTTCAACACTTCCAAGCAGCATATGCAGTGCAAAGGCTTGTTGTTTAGAAATGACTAATCTATGTGATCAATGCTAATGTTTTACTATTGTTTGTCAATGATATCTTCATTAGATTTGAAGTAAAACTAATTGTATAAGGAGATTGAATCTGGTTGACTGATTGATTTAGTAAGAAGGGTGATCCTTGCTGCTATCTATTTAGAAATATGTGATATAACCATAGATCTTCAGAATTTATTTGGTTAGTAAAGTTTTTGTTTCACAAGTTTTATGATTTAGTATCTTTAGAGGTATACAAAGGTTGGTCTCATTGAAGTAGTGTATACATTCCTGACATGTGGGTTTTAAGGTGGCAGTGGGTTATTGATGCATTATTCTAGTTTCAGCTTTGCGTTTTGGTGACAGTGATTTGGCTGATCGGATTAATTGTGTTTTTCTTCAGAGTTGATGGGTTTCAGTGATTGGTTGATGCAGTTGCATTTGATGGTTGTATTACAGTTGTGGTGATTGATTTTGAGTTTCAGTGTTATTGATGGGTCCAGTATGAAAATTTGATGAAACGTGGCCTACATATTGTGTTGATGTGTACCAGAAGTATCCAGTCTAAAAATTTATAAAACGTGGTCCTTGGAGGAAGAGTGAAGGTGGTAGCCTTCTGTAGGCCGATGCCTATGTACTGCTAAACATATCATCCAGTACAAGAGTTAGGGGGTTGGAATTCCCTTCCAGTAGCAACTGGAGAACGAGTGAAGGTTGTAGCCTTTTGTATGCCAGTGCCTACGTACTGGTAAATATATCAACTAGTACAAGAGATAGGGGGTTGTAGCTCCCTTCTAGTAGAAGATGGAGAACAAAAGAAGGGTGTAGCATTCTGTAGGTGGGTGCCTGCATACTGGTATGAGTCTGAGCCCGTACAAGATTGTAAATAGTATTTCATTTATATTAAAAGAAGACAGAGACAACATTAGCAGGTGGTTTTCTCCTGCATTGGGTTTCCACCTTAAATCTTGGTGTTCATGTGTGTTTCTTATGTGTGATTGTTTATTTTTTTATTACAACACATGGTTATTGTTTATCTAATGTTCAATAAAGTACTGATGCACTAGATGAAGACAAATATATGACGAATTAACTGAATCATAAGTTCACTGGATATATGTTAATTGTCTTAAGAACAATCGCATACACACACAGGTTACTTTCAGTAAAGTCACGTATAGAAATTTGAATATGAAATGTAAAAATTTATTGATTTGGAAATACTGATTCACCCCCCCTCTCAGTATTTTCCGAATAGATGTTGTACTAGGAGTCCAATGGCTACAATCTTTGGGTACAATATCTTTTAATTTTCATGACCTTTTCTTGGATTTTTTTTCAGAAGGAAAGGAAGTTGAATTAAGGGGTATTGCAGGGAAACTAGGAAAGATAATCAACTCTAACAGCATGGCAAAGATTCTAAAGAAATAAAAATGTGGCGTAATTGCACAATTATGTTCGCTAGAGGTTCCCACATTGAAATCATCTATTTCTCTAGATCTCCAAAAACTCTTAGACAATCATTCCAAGGTATTTGAGACTCCCAAAGGCCTCCCACCTTTTCCTGATCATGATCATGCTATTCATTTGATTCGAGGATGTGTTCCTCCAAACATCAAGCCTTACAGATATCCCTATGCCCAAAAGAGTGAAATTTTACATATGGTTTTAGACATGATTGAGGCTGGTATAATTCAACCTATTCAAAGTTCTTTCTTTGCTCCAGTAGTATTGGTGCACAAGAAGGATGGATCAAGGTGCATGTGTGTAGATTATAGGTAGCTCAATAAGCTCCCTATTAAAGATAAATTTCCCATTCCTATCATTGATGAATTATTGGATGAATTGCGTGGAGCAATTTACTTCACCAAGTTGGACCTTCGTTTAGGATATCATCAAATTCGAATGAAGACTGAAGACATTCCGAAAACGAAATTTAGAACTCATGAGGGTCATTATTCATTTTTGGTCATGCCTTTTGGCCTTACTAATGCACCTTCTACATTTCAAGGTTTGATGAATAACATTTTCAAACCCACCCTTAGAAAATTTGTGTTAGTATTTTTTTATGATATACTAATCTACAACAAGTCTTGGAAGGATCATGTTCAACATTTTGATAGAGTGCTCAAACTATTAGAGGAGAAAAAATTATATGAAAAAACATCCAAATGTTTATTCAGAGTAAAAGAGGTGGAATATTTGGGTCATATTGTATCTCATGAAGATGTTAAGGTAGATCCTAGAAAAATTAAAGGCATTAAGGAATGGAAAATCCCCACATCCATCAGGTTGACAAGGTATTATGGCAAGTTTGTTAAGAATTTTGGGAGAATAGCAGGACCTCTAACAACATTACTGAAGAAAGATGCATTTTCTTAGACTCTAGAAGCAACGAAAGCTTGTGAACATCTTAAAGAGAAAATATGCCAAGCACCGGTCTTAGCTATGCCACACTTCACAAAAACCTTTAGTGTGGAATGTGATGCCTCAAGAAATGGAATTGGTGTTGTTTTAATGCAAGAAGAAAGACCCGTTGCTTTCGAAAGTCTTCCAGTCAAAGGAAAGTATTTACAAAAAACTATTTATGAGAAGCAAATGTTGGCAATACTACATGCACTTAAGAAATGGTGACCTTACCTAATGGGAAGACACTTCAAGGTAAAAACATATCATAGTCTTAAATACTTTTTAGAACAAATATTATCTTCAAAAGAGAAGCAAAAATGGATCATAAAGATGTTGGTTTATGACTTTGAAATAATCTACAAGAAAGAGAAGCAAAATGTTGTTGCAGATGCACTCTCAAGAAAGGATGAGGACGTGGAAGCATTGCTTTGCACCATTTCTATTATTCAACCAGATTGGATAAACGAGGCAAGGGATGAATGGAAGAATGACGAAGAAGTATGGGCACTCATTCAAATGTTACAACAAGACCCCAGTACCTCTGATACATTTAGCTAGAAAAAGGATTAGTGATGGTACAAATACCGCTTATACCTCTATAAGAATTCCCAACTCAAACAAAAGATTCCTATGGAATTACACACCTCTCCCTTAGGAGGGCACTCAGGATTTTTAAAAACTTACCACAAGGTTAAGAAGGAATTTTTTTGGGATGGCCTTAAATATGATATTCAAAAGTTTGTGGCAAAATGTTTGGTTTGCCAACAAAATAAATTTGAAACAATTAAGACCCTAGGTCTATTACAACCTTTATCCCTTCCAATTCAACATTGGGTGGAGGTTTCAATGGATTTTATCATAGGTTTACCCAAGTTTGAAGGAAAGAGTGTCATCATGGTGGCAGTTTATAGAATTACCAAGTATGCACACTTTTGTGCATTATCTCATCCCTTTAAAGCCAATACCATTGCTACTGCATTTATGGAAACAATTCAAAATCTACATGGAAACCCAAAGATTATTGTAAGCGAGAAAGATCCCATTTTCACTGCAAATTTTTGGACATAATTATTTTCTTGTTTGGGTACTTAGTTAGCTCTCATAGCTCATCTTATCATCCTAAATTTGATGGGAAAATTGAGATAGTGAAAAAATGTTTGGAAGGATATCTTCGTTTCTTTGTAACTAATAAGCAGACACAATGGGTCAAATGGTTGCCTCTAGCTGAGTGGTGGTATAACACTTCCTTCCATACAACAATAAAGATGATCCCATTTATGGCACTTTATGGATATCATCCACCATCCATCACATCATATTTAAGAGAAAATTCTAAGGTTCAAGCAGTGGAAGATCACATCAAGCATCAACAACATGTTCTCCAACTCTTAAAGGATAACCTCACTTTGGCGTAGAATAGAATGAAACAATAGGCATATGAACATCACAATGAAAGAAGTTTTGATGTATGTGACTGGGTATTTCTACAGCTACAACCATATAAACAAATGTCCCTCGAGAAAGCTAAGAAGGATAACAAATTATCACCAAATTATTATGGTCCATACAAGGTGTTTCAAAAGATTGGTACTATGCAATACAAATTGGAGCTTCCTGCAGCTTCCCGAGTGCACCCAGTTTTCCATGTTTCATGCTTAAAGAAGGTTATAGGTGACAAGATCCCAGTTCAAACAATATTTCCATAACTTTATGAGGAAGGAAAAATCATATTGGAACCTGAAGCAGTCACAGAAACAAGAACTCTATAGCTACAAAATCGATCAATTTCATAGTATCTCATCAAGTGGAAGAACTTACCCGCTGAAGATTCCACATGATGAGATACTCTGAAATTGATCGATTTCGTAGTTTTCAAGTTCTTCTTTCTGTGAATTCTTCAGGTTCCAATGAGTTGATTGCATAACAATATGTACCTCCTATCTCTGGTGGAACCTATGTGAGTGGATCCCAAAATCACACTATGGGAGAAAGTCAAATTGTTGGTAGTATTCCTTTTGGATTTTGTCAAATTCCTTATGAAAAGCCTCTTTCGGCTCAAATACCTTACCAAAAACCATACCCTCCTTATGGTTCACAGCAACCTCAAAATCCACCTTTCAATCAACAAGCGAGATCCCAAAAGAAATCTGGTCCTAGTCCCTCATCTGGGTCATCTGGTCAATTTCAATCTGCTTCTAGAACTTATCCTTAGGAGCTGGTAATCCTTTGTAGCAAGGACCATTGTAGTAGAAAGAAAGCTATCAATATCAACAAGGAACCTATCAAATTCCACAAGGAACCTATCAATAACAAGGACCTTACATGCAACAAGGGTCTTATAAACAACCATTGCAATAACAAGGGCAACCATTGCAACAGTAAGGTCAATCATTGCAACAACAAGGTCAGCCCTTGTATCAACAGTGTCAACCATTACAACAACAAGGTAAATCATTTCAGTAGCAAGGTCAACCATTGTATCAGTAAGTTTAACCATTGCATCAACAACCCTATGCTCAATACTCCTTGCAGGCTGTCTATCCCTCTTATGGTTCTCAACAGCCTATGTCGGGTTAATATCAAACTTTTTCGGGTCAAAACCCAACTCTGTGGGGACAAACGCAACATTTGTATGTTAAAAATTCCTCCCAGTGGGGGTAGTATAAAAATCCCTATGGTCAAAACTCGCCACTATGGGGGGAAAATCAGTACCGACAAGGTTAGAATCCTCAATTTGGACCTTATCAAAGGTCTTTCATCCATTTTAATCCTCAATTTCCATTTTTAGCTACATTGGAGTTACCGGATGTGTCGAAGCTCACAAACAACCCAATACTTCATTGACCGTATTGGCCTCCAAATCCTACCAATTGTCCAAAATTTGGAGGGAAGTATGAAGAAGACCCTCAAGCTCATGTCATGACCTACCATTTATGGTGTTCGTCCAACTCTTGGGTCGACGATTCCATTTTATTCTACCTTTTCCAACAAACCCTAACGAGCGTTGTCGCCAAATGGTACATTGAGTTACCTCGAGGTGCCTTTCAAGATTTCAACAATTTAGCTATGGCTTTTCTTACTCAGTTCTAGCTACCAGTTTGGTATGAAACTAGTACCCATCTCCTAACGCCTTTGAAATGGAATAATTCTACCCACATATCTGATCACATCCATGAATGGAGGCGTCAAAGTAATCTTCTAAATTTTGAAGTCCCTAATGAACTTTTAGCCAAATGGTTTACTAATTCATTTGTTAATAAAATCGCCAAAGAAATAGCTATGGATGGTTGTGTGACTGAAGAACAAGCCATCGCCCATGCTCAGTATCTAGATTTTGTATATTCGCAATCTGGCATACTTTATGATCTCTTACCTGATGCTCTGTGACCTTCAACTGATCCAACATCTTCTAAGCCTTTGGAGACACCATCTATCAATTGTATTATTGGGTCAGTAGCTCAAACTCCTATCAATGCTTCTTCTGCTTCTATGAAGAAATATGTTCCGGCTATTGCACTTTCTCCTCCTTCGAATACTCCCAAAAATCCTGGTAAAACTTCTGAGGTGAATGTTGTCATCTACCACAACAGAAAAATTCTCGAAAGGAAAAAACAAGGGTAAAATTAAGGCTAAATCTGAAACCCCTAAACAAGATTCTCCTAAACCATCTGCTGATGATACATCCAAACGCAAGCTGAAATATCCTTGTCTTATATGTGAAAAAGATCATTATACCAAGGATTTTCCCTGTCATGCTGAGGTTAGTTGTCTATTAAAAGGCACCCCAGGGACACTAGTCATGTTGAAAGAACCTTTTTCATCAAAACATACTTCACTGGTAGATCAACCTTAATCTTGTACATCTTTAGGCTCTCAAGTTTTTATGAGTGGTATGACACCTGTCTCTATTGCTACTCAATCAAAATATTATCAAACTCCTACCAAACTGGTTGTGGAAAATGATGCCACTAATACGCCTTCTACCTCCACTCCGCTCAATTCTGGTCCTCTTCATATTGAAAGAACTAGTAATGATTCCATTATTTGACCAACTCCCAAAGGTGTTCTTCGTAAGTCATCATATAATCTAAATGTGCGAGCTTATCAACATTATAATATTGTGGAATATTTAGCTCAAGCACCTTTGGCGATGTCATCTTTATAAGTCCTCCACACTTTTGCATCACAAATAAAATAATTACTATCCGCCATAGGAGGGATTGATCAAGAAAATTCAAATATTATTACTTTTGACCTTGAAAAATATGTTCCTCATCTCTCGCATTAACTTTCCTTTTTGATACAAGTTATTATCAAAGGGAAGACTATTCATAGGATTGTTATTGATGAGGGTGCTTCTACTTGCATCATGTCCCTTTCATGTTGGAAATCTATTGGCTCTCTACCTCTCAATTAGTCCCCTAATACATTGGAAGCTTTCGATGGTAGAGGTTCTCATCCATATGGTATTCTCAATAACTTGCCAATTCAATTGGAAGGAAAAATTGTTAACCTGGAAGTAGAAGTTGTCGATGCCAATCTGAATTACAATCTTCTACTTGGTCATAGTTGGACCCATGCAATGTTTTACATGGTTTCTACTCTATTTCATATGCTCCTCTTTACTCATCAAGGGAAAATAGTCACTGTCGATCAACTCACCTTTTTCTCTTCCAACTCCTCAAATGGCAATGTGCCATATTTTGGGAATACCGATATCCCTTACGAGAGAGATGGGGTAGGTGTTTTCAAAGACTCTTCCCTTATGGGAAATTTTTCTATTCTACCTCCAAACTTCACTTCAATTAACATGGTCTCAACTTGTCATGATCCTTGGGTCGTTCCCTGTCCTAATCAGATTGACAGCGTTGGAAATGTTATGCCGCTTAGCCCCATGGAGCAAACATATCAGGTTGTCGTTTCGGCTTCTACGACAACTTATGAAATTCATGATCATTATAGTATTAGTATAGATGCATATTTGTAATCTCCCTGGCTTGGTTCTTGGGATTCTTTAGATCCTTTGAATGAGACATTTCCAACTTATGCGAGTATCACAAAATTTATGTCTCTCAAGGAAACTATATGGAATGATGCCCATCATCATTCCTCATTTCACCCAAGCCTTCATGAGATTTTTTCTTGTCTAGATACTCTTGCTTCCGATGTACTAACTCATCCACTTCAGAAACCTATTCTCGTTCACAAAGTGTTGTCTGAAGGAAACATGGGAAACATTTCAGCTACAATGCCCATTGACATCTCTATCAAACCAGGGATTGTCGAAAATATCCATATTGAGGTTTCCTGTTCTCTGGATGATATCAATATTTATACCGCCCTCTTCAAAAAAATTTGTGATTTCTTGGTCGTACGAGAATTTGGGATGAATTTGCTCAAAAATATTTTGATGCATTGAAGAATGCCCTCATTAGTTCTCCTATACTGCACCCCCCATAATCACCGCGATTATTTATTGTACTTGGCAGTTTTCGATTGTACTATTTATATGGTACTTGTTTAGGACAATGACGATGGAGACGAGCACGTGATTTACTATAACTTGAGTTGAAATATTTTTGAAGTTGAAACTCCATATGCCCATGTCGAGAAATTGGATTTGGCAATCGTTCGCATTGTTCAACGCTTTCACCACAATATTCTCTTATGTAAAACCACTATGATTTCTAACTGTAACCCTATGACATACATTCTGACTCGTCGGTTGTTGGGAGGCAAGTATTCTAAATGGATTTTTATCCTACAAGAATTAAATTTGGATTTTTCTAAAGATAAATCAAAGAAATCACTAATTTTCGCCGAGTTGATTTGTGAGCTTCCTTCTACAACCATGTCTACTACATCTGACGAGATGATTCCTAACGAAACTCTCTTCCTCATCAGTATTGTTGATCCATGGTATGGAAATATCATTACCTATCTCTATACCCAAACCTTTTTACCAGAGTTATCCACCTCTAAACGCCAACGCATCCAACATCAGTCCCAACCTTATCAAATTATTGGGGACACTTTGTACTTTATTGGTGTTGATTATATCATGTGCCGATGTTTAATGCTTGAAGAAGCTGAGAGGGTCTTAAATGACTACCACTCTAGGTCCTGTCACGGTCACATGTCTGGATATGCTACGTCTCAAAAAATCCTTCACGCTAGTTATTTCTGGCCTTCGATCTTCAAAGATTACATTTTAGTAGCCCAAGAAATGTCATGCCTGCTAGATTTATAAATGCAAACAACATGCCCCATCTACACCCTTACACCCAGTTGTTACTGTCAGACCCTTTGAAAAATGGGGTATTGACATCATGACATGTAACCCTCACTCAATCGAGGGGCATGGTTATATCATCGTCGTCATTGATTATTTCACTCAATGGGCCGAGGTGATGCGCACATATGATGTTGATGGTAAAACTATCGTTCAATTCCTTTTTAATCACGTCATAGCTCAATTTGGTGTTCATCAAGCCACTATCACTAACCATGGCTCTCATTTCAAAATTATATGATGACATAGCTACTGATCATTTTGGTCTGTGTCACGACATCTCAACTCCTTACTATCCATAGGCCAGTGACCAAGTTGAGGTAGTCAACAAAGTCTTGGTTACAATACTTCAATGTACTGTTGGGATGCATAAATGAAATTGACACCCTATGCTATTCTCAACTCTGTAGGCATACCGAACTGCAACAAAGATAACAACTGGATTCACACCCTTTCAATTGGTGTATGGTCTAGAGGAAACCCTTCCGATTGAATGTGAGATTTCTTCATTAGAACTAGTTGTCGAATTACTCCCTAGCACTTCACCAGAGGAGGAACGACTAATTTACCTTGAAAGGCTTGACGAAACTCGTTGTATTATTGCATTAGTAATTGAAGCTCAAAAGAAAAGAGTTAAAGCACAATACAATGAAATTGTTACTCCTTGTGTTTTTGTTGAAGGTGATTTGGTCCTGTTATACGATCAAGCCAATGATAAATTGGGAGTTGGGAAATTTGAATCAATGTGGCATGGGCCTTACATTGCTAAATGAGTATTAGAAAAAGGTGCCTATGAATTGGTTGACTATGAAGGAAATCAATTAGCTAAGCCCTGAAATGGGCTTTACCTCAAGAAGTATTATGCATGATTTATTGTAAATACATTGTGCATTAATCTGTTTTTCATTAATGTGCAGTGAGTTTTGGTGTGTTTGGTTGCTTTTGCAAATGTGTTTTCCCCTGCTTACCATGTTTTCTAATGGTTTTTCAGATGTCATTGAACCTTTATGTTGGTTTCGTTGATGGTTCTTGTGGTAGTACACAGAATATATCTTCCACTGCATGGTAAATATATGACCCTAATGGTGAGTTAGTGAATTTACAAGGCATATGTTTAGGTCGTACTACTACTAACATTGCCGAATATAGTGTGGTTATCGAGATTTTGTCAGAAGCTATTTCTCTTGGCATTAGAGAGTTATTTGTTAATATTGAGTCACAGTTCATTTTACTACAACTTAATAAACAATATTTAGTTATAAACCCTCAAATTTTGAGAATCTATTTGCAATTTTGTCTCTTGGCGAGACTTTGATTATACCACATATCAACATATTCCGAGAAGTTTGAACACATTAACATATACATTGGCTAATTATGTATTAGATAGACATCTGTGACATATGTAAAACAAAAACCATCACATAGTGAACATAACAGGAAAACATGTAAGACAGAATGGAGAACCGGTTGGGGTTAGGGTTTCACCGGGACTCTGCAGTTTACTCAACACCTATGGCCGCCTACCCTTGCACCTCACCACCCTCCCATACACCAGCCCATAATTCACCCTCCGCTCCCATTGAACTGTTATGGCCATTCCTTCATGCTTACTGCCTAGGGTTTACCCATACCCTCCTCAACTCTACCCCACCTGTTACTAGGTAACTATAGTGACAAGCATGTTACCAGGAATAGTCTCCACTCGGAGCTACTATTCCCACTAAGACTAGTAGCTATCTTAGAACCAAACAAGTAGAGACTACTTTTGTTTTCCTTTATGAAAATAGATAAGAGTGGAACAAAGGACACCAACCTTACTCTTGCGCTCGGTTCCTTACTTGATTCCTCTCCTTCCTGATAGATCTTTGTTGCTTCTTCTTCATCTGCCCAGCTTCAAAGGGCACTTTTGGAATCAAAGCATCATACTACTATCGAAGGACAAAGATCTATATTCATAAATAACACAGGACCAGATATGTATTAACCATACAAATGCATATACAATCAAACATACAAGAATATGGAGGAAAACTTGAATAGATTTATTAATATCAA
>APFE030932871.1:77432-89085 GCA_000404065.3 Pinus taeda | reverse complement strand
GATACAATACAATACATTATCTTCATAATATTTTTCATGATCTAGTTGAGGCGGGCATTCCCATGCTCAGCTTTATAAATTCATTTTCATGTACATAGGACAGACAATTGTCTGTGTAGAAAATTGATGATTTAGACTCATCATCCTTTGATTTGGATGATCATCTATTCGGCAATGATGTACATTTGATGTCTTTATATTCTTGAATATATCGCAGCCCGGATGGATGAAACTAGATCCGGAGTCTTCAAAACTCGTTCAATCTTCACTCAGAGTACAAGTCGATCCATGTGAAAAATGTTCTGGAGTCGAACATGGAAGGACATCGCCTAATTACCAGCCAATGATGTAAGCTATTAACAGGCGTGAGAGGAATCACCAATAATGACAATTACCCTCAAGGTACTACAGTACAATTCGTGCAGTGTGAAAAAGGACTTGGTGTCGAACACCACGCAAAATCTCTTGGTCGAAGGCCATTAATGTAAACTTGTTGCCAAAAATGAGAAACTTGCCATTGAGGCATGCAAGCTTCAAAGTACTGAAGGGGTTGTTCCTAGGTCTACTTCTTGGATAATGAGCTGATGTCGACAAGAAGTGACCCATCGTAGGAGGGCCTTAATGAATCCCACATCTACGACATGGAATGAAGCAAATGATTTTGGAGGTGAAAACGATCCAATGATACAGGGTTTAGGTTGGCGGTCATGAAAAGAATGGAGTGTGCATGTATTGCAGTGGGTGAGACACAGGTGAATTCTCTGAATGACTTCTCTTGAACATATCAGTGACACTGACGATGGATTGGTAGCGTTAACCCCAAAGATGGATGGTGTGACGGACCAATGGTGATATGACCAGTGAACGGAACAGCCCAACCCAGCTTAGATGCAGAGAGAAAATGTCATGTTCAAGAGTGACTTGCTACCAATAAATTTTTTTCAAGTTTTCTTCCCAACTTTCCCTAGTCATTGCTAACCAGTACCTCTTTATTTTTGTCAAGCTTTAGGAGGATAACATATGCTTGTTTTATAATCCACCCTTCGGGCGAACCTGTCACTATATTTTAACGAGCTTAGCGATAGTGAAACTCGTTCTCGTCCATTTGGACGAGTTTGTCGCTATTCGGTTTTAACGAGTTTAACGACAAACATAACTCGGTCCTTTTCAATTTTAGAGAGTCTGAAAGGGACGGAAAGGAAATTCTAAAGATTTTTTTTCGTCATATAATCCCTTAAGTCCGAAAAGGCGTAAAATAATACGAAAGGGATGAATTTTCGATATTTTTAATGAGCCGAACAAGACAAGCGCTCGATCTTTTTGTGTAATAATCCCTCAAGTATAAAAAGATTAAAATCTAGAGGAGGGATAGCACTTCCGATGACTTTAACGGGCCGGAGAGGCTAATCACTCGGCAATCTTTTCATATTTTACGAGTCAGTTGAAAAGAGCTTAAAGGAGACTCGTTTTTCGAGGAACGAGTGATGATTTCGGGTAGCAGCTCATTCCAGGTAAGGTTTGGAACTTTCCAATCATGGCAGTGTCACAAGGATGGCTAATAGAATCACTCTTTGTAGATGTTCCTCGAAAGGGTAACAATTAAATGGAGGTGAATGATCGGCTAAAAAACAGAGTGGAGGTGATGATGAGAACACGACCAAGGCTCAAAAGCTGATAATAATGCATTCACAATGGTTATTTACCGGAAAATTGGTACATTTTTTAATGAGCTTAAACTCTGGGGGAAACATTTTCTCATTGCTTCTATTTATTTTTTAACGAGCTTGAATTCCACATTAAAACTTCTCGTGATAATTGTCATTGATTCCTTGATTCACCATTAGCATTTTGTTCTTTCAAAGATTGTACTACCTATTCAATTGCTTCATCAAACCGATTAGAAATGAAAACATATGCTTGATAAATGAGTTAAGAACACTAATATCTTACTTGAATTACATGAATGGTAATTTAAAAGTGACTTTTACCTCTCATTTTACCATTTCATTTGAACTTGGTTTGTTGGAGCTCTGGAGGTGCTTTTCCCCCCTGATTTTCACTAGCTGATTTTGGGAGATTCTGTGGACAATTCTTGACACCGTCTAGACCAGGTAGGAGCTAAACTTGTGCTCTTCAATTGCATTCTTTTCTTTTTGAATTCTGAGCCTGTTTCCTTACTTTGCTGAGCCTTTAGGGTTTGAACAACTCGCCTTGGCTCCATCGCACCCTTCCTTAATCGAAAGGTGCAATGCATACTGGCCTTCTCACTGACTAGTCAGTATGCATCACTCCCAGTACACTTGTTGGGGTACGATGGGCGCAAGGATGAAACTTTTTGCACAGCCTTCTCATAGATTTTTGCTTGTTTTTTTCCAAATCAAGATCCTGACTCTTCTCTTGTTTGTTTTCAGAGATTCATCGGAGAAAAATGGTTGTTACATGGCAAGAACGTGAGCATGAAGTAGAGGACATGGTTGCTTTACATGATCTGGGCATGGTAGTTGCATTGCGGAACTGTGGCTTGTTGAAGTTTTTCCGCATCTCTAGCATGAGGCAACAAATCAACTTGTTGCAATATTTCCTCAATGCCTAAGATCCTACCAACCAGGTGTTCCAGATTAGGGGCAAATCGATCCCCTTGACTATCGTGGACATCTATTTTTTGACCAGTTTATCGAGGCATGGTGCCCCTCTCTCATTATCAGGTCCCGCCCGCGAGGGTGAGTCCGTGAGGGAGAACATTCGTCGGCACTGCAGAGAGGGATCTCAGTCGAGTACAAACAGCAAGATCAATATCCGAGATGTCACTGATCGGCCCTTGAGGACCATTCTGTTCACTTTTGCTAGACTGGCTGGTAGCTCAGCTCTTCACATAGCTAAGAGGTCTTACATGCAGTATGCTTTGGAATGCCTTGAACCGAAGGTGTTCAACTGGTGTGATGTAGTACTCTCTATGATGAAAGAACAATTGACCAAGGTGAAAAGCGGAAGATCCAAGAATTTTGGCTATGGTTCTATTTTGACCGCTTTCGCTTTGGAGAAGATCCCACTGATGCAGCCGCAGTACATTTCACTTGGCCTACCTCCACCGACTAAACCACAGATGTAGAGATGGGTTGACCTCATGTCTCGACATGCTGGCCAGCCTCAAATTTCCTTTTTTGATACTTTCTTTGAGTGGTTCGATCGTCAGGAGATGGTTTATGCCAAGTTTCCATATGCTGGCATGGATTTCCGGGGTGACTTGGATTTAGTGTTGCCGGCCGGCGAGCAGTGGGGTGCTATGGGTAAATCTTCTGACAATATCTCTGTTTATTGTTCTTATAATGTTATTATGCTTTCTTGACCAAGACTAATCAAAATCATGTGCTCATGTAGATATTTGACCAGTTCGACCGGCAGTACGCTGCAGAGACCTAGCGGCCGCTCTAGCAGGAGAGGTTGTGGGGAGGGCCATCCTTCGCGACCTTGACATGGTCAAGACTCTTTCAGCACTGCAGGATCAGGTTGAGGGTCTCACTCTTGGTATCCCAGATGTGAGGACCGACGAGCTGCCTCTGGGGTTGCAGCAACATACTACTGGTGTGACGAGTCGATGGACTAGGCTTTTACGCATGATTGCACAGGCGGTGACTTGTTATCACCAACATCATTAGACTAGGGTGCCCCTAGCATTTTGAGTTTTCGGTCATTTGACCGATTTTGTCCTAGTTACAGAACATTATGTATAAACTATAAACAGTTATGTATATATTTTTTTTATTTTCGGAGCTTTATTTTGGTTAAGTTACATGATCCTGCTGCATATATGGATGTGATGCTTCTCTTTTATAAATGTCGCAAATGTCTATCTAACACATAATTTGCCAATGAGTCTGTCAATGTGTTTAAACTTCTGGAAATATGTTGATATTGAATGAAATCAAACTGTCTTTCCAAAATCATGACTCTTAGGAACATGCAATAGATGGCTGGATTTCATACGAAATAGATGCCAGTGAGTTGTAGAATGACGAGTTGTGAGTCCAGCCTGAGGAAAAGTCGGCATATTCCTTGTGTAATGGCATCATAGAGGAGTTCTACCAACGTGCTATATTCATCGATATTGTTTGTCGATTTACCAATACATACCCCTCTAAAACTTACTAACCCGCCGCTGGGATCGAAAATGGCCCATGCTGCAGAAGATAGGTTCCGCGAACTACGACTCGCTCCGTTGGCATATCCAACAAATGATTCCAATAGGTTCGACATCTGCAATGAATGCAAAAAGGTGGATTATATAACCAAAATAATTACTCTTAGAGAAAACAAAAATGTAACAAAATCATAAGGATTACTGCACGGAATCAAGCATACTAACATTTGAGGTACAACCCATTGCGAGGTTGCGCCAGCAAAATCCCATCATAGTCCATCAATTCATAGGCTCCCTTTTCCAATACATGCTTAACCATATAAGGACCCATCCATAACGATTTGAATTTCCCTGCTCCCAACTTATTGGATTCCTGGTCGTAAAGTAAGACCAGGTCACCTTCTGAGAAGACGTGAGGTTTGACATTTTTGTCGAACTACACCTTGACTCATTTCTTATGAGCTTCATTAGCTGAAGCTGCATCACGATGGGTTTCATCCAATTGGATTATTTCCAAGAAATGAGCTTCTTATTATACGGTTCTAGGGAGAAGGTCAACTGCGAGTTTGGGGGACGAGATTTCACATTGAACAGGTAAGATTGCTTCCAGACCATACACAAGTCGAAAAGGTGTAAACCTGGTTGCATTTCTTACCGATGTCTGGTTTTCCCACAAGGCCGAGTACAGGATCAGGTGCCAACTCCATTTATGGACTCTGATCATCCTTTGCAACATGCGCTTCAGGACTTTGTTGATTGCCTCAACCTGTTCGTTAGCTTGCAGATAGTACGAAGTAGAGCTGTCGTGGGATAGTCCTAATTTGGCAGCCAACTCAACCATCATGTGATTGCGAAAATGTGATCCATGATCTGTGACTATGGCCTGTGGAACACCGAATATGGAGACTACGTGATTAAAAAAGAAAAGGGCAGCCGTTTCGCCGCTGTTGTTTAATGTAGGCATCGCCTCGGCCCATTTGGTAAAATAGTCGATCGCGACTATGATATACCCATGCCCCCGGCCGAGGTGGGGTTACGTGTCATAAAATCTATACCCCATTTTGCGAATGGCTCAACAGCAACTACTGGTTGCAACAGTGTGAGTTGCCTTCTGGTTTTGCTATCGAAAATTTGGCAAGCACGGCAACTTCTAACTGCGGTTATGCAATCCTTGAACATTGTTGGCCAGAAGTATCCTGCTCACAAAATTTTTTGCGCCGTAGCATAACCATATTGATGCCCCCACATGTGCCTGAATGACAATCATTTAGGACTTTTTCAGCCTCCGCATGGGTGAGGCACCTCCGCAGAACTGTATTGATACTGCGATGGTAAAGGGTATCACCGACGATCACGTAGTCTTTCGCTTGGTATTGAATCTGTCACTGTTCAGAGTGTGAGGTATTAGACCTATACATTTGTGTCTGGAGATAGATGATTATATCTTCGTACCATAGATTGCTTGAAGATATTCGAAACAAATTTTCATCCACGATTGCTTCTTCGGATGTTGCATCGTTGGATGATGATGGGAGATCACATATTAACTCTGCAAATACCAGGGCTTTCTTTGATTTGGATTTTTTGAATTCCATATCAAAGTCTTGTAAAATTGCTATCCATTTTGAATATTTTCCCCCCAGCAACTGTCGCAGCAATATATAAGTCATGGGGTTGCAATCTGATAAAATGGTAGTTTTTCTGAAGAGGATGTAGTGTCGAAATCTCTGTATCGCTTGAACAGCTGCTAGGGCTAGATTTTCAACATAGGATTATTTCATTTCTGTATCATTTAAGTTTCGGCTTGAATAATATTTAGGGTGTTCAATTCCAGTATCCTCTTGAACTAAAACCAACGCTATGGTCGTATCTGCTGCAGCCAGATACAGGTTAAAGTCTTTTTGATAATCAGGAGCATACATTAATGACACTTTTATTAGAGATTGCTTTAAAGCATCAAAGGAAGCTTGCGCGACCTGATCCCAAACGAAGGGTACTTCTTTTTTCAATAAACAAGTATAACCTTTAGCTAGTTCAGTGTAATTTGGAATGAACCTCCTAAGGAAATTTTCTTTCCCTTGGAGTTTCTAAATCTGAAGCAAGTTTGAAGGTGGATGCAAATCAATGATTGCCTAAACCTTATATGGGTCGAGACGAATCCCATCCTTTAAGACCACGAAGCCAAGTAAATGACCAGAACTAACACAAAACACGCATTTGTGCGGGTTGAGTTGTATCTTGTAGTGTTGGCAATGTAGAAATATCTCTCTCAAATGTTGCGGATGATCGGTCCACTTTCGCGAATGAGCTGGAAGATCATCGAGATATGGTTGAACAATGTTCTTGATGTCATGGAAAGCATAGTTCATTGCTCTCTGAAAAGTTTCCCCTGCGTTCTTTAAAACAAAGGGTAGCTTGTGATATGCGAACGTGCCCCATGGACAAATAAATGGAGTCTTTGACTGGTCTTGTGGGCAGATATTTATTTGATTATACCCAGAAAATCCATCCATAAATGAAAAGATTTCACATTTGGCGCATTCGTCAATTATTTGGTCAATAAAGGGTGTAGGGTAGTTGTCTTTCAAACAAGTTTTATTTACATCCCTGTAATCGACACACACTCTAATAGTTCCTTTTTTCTTCATCACAGGAACAATATTCGATACCCAATCGGTTAGAGGAACCGGGTAAATAAAACCAGTATGGAGGAGTTTTTCAACTTCCGCCTTGATGGCAACGGCTTTCTTGGGGTGCACCTGCCGTAGCCGTTGTCGTACCGGTTTGACATCTGGATACATCTTAATTTCATGTTCAACTATGTTGGAGTCAATACCTGGAATTTCATCATATGACCAAGCAAAGACATCTCTAAACTCGCGAAAGAGAGCGCTATATATTTCCAGTTCTGAAGAGGACCAAGATTTACCGACATGAATATTCTCTACAACATCTGTTTTGGTTGAGATATTTATGGTAGTAGTCTCTTCAATATTAGATAGGTTTCTCTCGGAATCCACTGTATTTACAGTATTCATCAGAAAGTCAAATACTGAAGGATGGTCTAGGTTGTTGGAATTATCTTCTTTCCAGTTCAGAAGATGGGAACGATGGTGGTAATCTTCCCACAGTGCCCCGTCAATCATCATCGATTGAATGATTCCTTCATCTGTAGAGTGTACTTGCGACCAAGGATCTGAAGTGGTGCCATATTCCTTAGACCTATCTATCCAAATGCTTGATGAGTGTTGATACAGGTTTTCCTCCCATGCTGAAAAAATTGATTGCTATAATATTTCCGGTGGGGTTAGAGGCAATACCTGCAGATGATCCATTTTAACATCATTTTCTGACATCTTTTGAATGGAAGATATCATATTGCAGGTTCCTACATTAGCCACTTCCCCAACTTGGTTGGAGGCGGTAGGGTAAATTCCCATTAGGTGGGTTTTAGTAGCCTTCTCCGATATTTTGAAGCACATTAGAGCTTCCATGTATCATCGAATGCTCCCGTAATTTGCGACTGTTGGGTAGAAAAGTTTGTTTGTCCGATGATTGTAATTCTCCTTGGGAAGGAAATGCAATTTTCCTAAAGTAGGTCGACACAACGGCTGCCATGGCATATATCCAGGGTCTTCCCAGTAGGATGTTGTAATCGAGGTTTTCGTCGATGACTTCAACATCGATTTCTACTATTTTTCCCCCCAGTTTGACTTGCAAGTTACTTAATATCCCATACGGGGTGTATGTTCGTCCATTAAATGCTTTTAATGTCGTTGACGATCACGACAAGGATGGAGACCCTAGAGTTTTCCAGCAACTCATCGACATAATACATGTGGATGCCCCCTCTTCAATAATTGTTCTATGAACAGTTTTGTTGAGGGCGTTCACTTGAATGAGGAAATCTAGTTGAGCTAGTAATTGAGGGTCGTATCCTTTTTTATTAAAATATACAAGATTAGAATCCGTTGGGTGAATCCCACATATTGTTGATAATAAAGCTTGCTTTTGGGAGGGGCAATTTTGCAGTACCTCAAGAGTCGACATCGCGGAGGGCAATTGGGCTAAATCCTCCACTATATTGTAGTGTCGTGCTGCTCTGGCACGAGGATTAAATGTCGATTTGTGTACTACCCCCTTTGGCAGTTTTATCGTTAATTCAGGAATGATGGGTGGCACAACTTCGGTCAAAGTTGTTGTTGAACTACTAGGCTGATCATTATCCTTGTTGTTCAACATCTGTGGATTCTCGTAATCTTTACTCCTTGTCGATATGAGAGCATCATTCAGTTGCTTTGAAAATGACAACATTAGCACTTGGGACGGGGAAGCATTTTCGCTAGCAACCAGATTTGTTCTAGAGTTCGGAAACAGATCAGTCAATAAAGCCGAGGTTTTTGAACTTTTGAAGAATTTTCTAAGTTCATCTTTATATGGACACTCTTCGGTCCAGTGATCCTCGTCACATATATGGCATGGAATTTTTGGTTTCTTATCCCCAGAAGCGTTTGCAGAAGATTTTTTAAGAGATGAGTCCTCCTGGTTCTTCTTCTTCCCTTGTTTTTTCTTCTTGCCTCCCAGTTGCTTGGGTTCTTCGCCTTTGTCTGTCGACACGGCATTTACTTCCGAGGCTAGAAGTTCCTTATTTGCATTTTGACTCGAAACTATGTGGGCCTTTTTCGACATAGCCTTTACGATTTTAGTGCTTGTCGTACCTATCATGCCATTGTCGGCATGAGAGTATTTTTTGATTTAGGTGGGGGAGGAACGGAAAATTCTGATCTAGGAGCATCAGGAATTTTATCGTAGAGCGTGCCAGACTGAGTATAAATCAACTCTAGATATTGTGCATGAGCAATAACTTGCTCTTCAGTGATGAATCCTCCCTTTGCCACATCTTCTGCAATAACAGGTAACAAAGACTTAATAAACCATTCAGCTAATAGCTGATCAGGAACATGCGTTTTTACCATTCTACGATGACATCTCCATTCATGAATATGATCGGATATGTGAGTGGCCGTTGTTTGTTTGAAATTGGTAAGTAGCTCAGTTCCTGTTTCGTACCTTATGGGTAAGTGAAAATGGGTTTAAAAGGTTGTGGCTAGGGTACTGAAGTTATCAAACGAAGCTCTAGGCAATTCGATATACCACTTTGCTGCCGGACTAGTTAACGTTCACTGAAAGAGGCGAAGTTTGATCGAATCATCATTGAGGGTGTTGGATGAACACCACAGATGAAAGGTCATCACATGATTCGATGGGTCTTCACCCGGATTTCCATTAAATTTAGGAATATCAAACGGAAGTTTATGCGGAATCGTCGGCCACCAAGGGGCATAGGCAATTGGATTGTTCGTTAGTCGATTTAGATCTGGTAACTCTAAAGTTGCCACAAAAGGCAACTATTGATTCAGGCTTGGCTAAGCATACCCAGGATAAGATGGAATTGCTTGAGCAGTTGGTCTTTGCATACCAGCATAATGCATTTGATGTTGGTAACTTTGGTAAGGTTGATGGGCATAACCATTATGATATGGTTGATACGGCTACCCATTACTTGCAAAGACTTGTTGCTCATATCCTTGGTAAGCTTGTTGGAATTGCGGTTGTTGGTATTGCACCAGCCATGGTTGTGAAGTCATGGGTAGTTGTCCAGTACTGACTGTTTGACCAAGATGGGGGGTGGTGGTCCCCATTTGAACTTGTGTCATTCCACTAGTTGGTGATTGTGGTCATGTCATAGGTACAAGAGGTTGTTGCATTATAACTTGAGAAACTTGAGGTTGGCATACAACTAGCAATGCTTGTACTTGCGATACTGCCACAATAGCCGGTGTAGTGGTGATATTTGTCATAGGTAAACTTTGTTGCATTGAGCATACAACTCTTGGTTGTTGAGGCAGGATTGGCACCCAACCGCTAGTTTTAATTCCAGCATAACCTAAATTTTGTTGTGCACTCTCGCATGGTTGACCTTCCGAAGAAGGCAATGAAAGGGTATATGTCCCTCCATACAACGGTAATCCAGTACTCAAAGGAATGATTTGCCTTTGGGGACTGGTTTGCCCAAATTGACACTGTGAAGGATCAATTTGTCGAGACTCAACGTTAGAGGTTCCAGATACAATTCTGGATGAACAAACAAGAACAGTCCATATTGTCAAAACAGCCCCTGGATGGATTCCATCCAGTCATTGAGAGCAAGTTGGGACAGATGGCACGCCGGCGAACATTGTCGGAGTAGCAGTAGGAATTTATGATGTTGTTGTGTTGGGTAACACAGTCCTTGATGTCGACAGTTGTTCAGACATATTAAGTCTATCCAAAAGATTCCTTAGCGATTCTTCAGGAACTTCCGATGGCGGGAGAATATCTTCTGATGAAGAAGGATACAGGGCGATCCCAGCTCCAAGTTGCGTTGGAGTGTTAGATGGAGGATCTTCCATAATCTCTTCTATGGCAATCAATCCAAGAGGAAGAGGTAGACTGTCAGGTCTGTAAAATATTTCTGGTGCCGAGGAAGATATAAGTTCTGCAGCAACAGAAGTTTAGGAAGTAACACCTTCCGAATTAGCCGTAGATGGAGCCAGTTCAGGAATAGAAGTGTTTACCGTCACACTAGGATAAGTTGTAATGTCCTTTTGTTGCTGCGGAATTTCTCCTGTATAGGCAAGGATACCAGAAATGTTCGGAGTAACCAGAGTCTCTAAGGATGTTGGAGTACTTGCTCCAACCAACCTAGGGGACTTTGATCCGGTCAAACGAGTTTGCTTTGTCCGGAATGGTTTCGCTTCCAGAGTCAACGACGGTTGACTTGTAAGTCTCCACGAACGATGGGGTTTTGATTGAATTTCTTCCACGATTGTGGATTACTTGATCAACTCAAAATAAAAGGGGAAAATGTTTTTGAATTAAATGAATTTTTGATGCTTTGACACAACTTGTTTTTTCAATTTTTAAGAGTCGAGAAAAAACAAAAGATGACTCTAGTCGCCTTCAATTTTTAATGAGCCTGAAGTGACAAGTGCTCAGATGGACCTTTTCCTTTAAGGAGTCTGAAAAGGAAAAAAAGAGACTTCTCTGGAAATCTAGGCAGAGGGGATTACCAAACCAATCGCAAAACTGTAGAATACTTTTTACGGTACGGTAGTCAATCTTCCCGAATGCTGTGTTCAGTGCATTACGATTGATAGGGCAGCAGACACGGCTTCCTAAGGATAAAGGATATAGTCTATTGTGGTCTCCCAATATATATGCAACGGTACGTGGGAGCACAAGTCTGTGTTGTCACTTGTCGTCTCAGAGTGGAGGAATCACCCAACCAACAATGAAAACAACAGTTACCAGGTTTTATGACACCGGAATAAGTCTCTAGCCTAGACTTCTAGATGTTGTGTGTTAGGTTCCAAAGCATTTTTAGATTCATTAAATTTATTTTATAGTTGATCTTGTTTAAAAATTTGCCTTTCAGGTTCACCACGTGATGTGTATACAATTCCTAAAATGCAG